>CM041793.1:41445281-41476111 GCA_023376895.1 Aspiorhynchus laticeps
CATATTAATAAATATATTGTTATTAATAGTATTACTAATAATGCTCTGATTGTGCAGTTTAAATTAAACCAGATTCTGTACAAAATAATATGAATTTGTATATCTAAATATTATTTAAATATTTATTATTAATAATAATAATAATTTTAGTAATTTATTTAATGTTAAATAATTTCCTAATATTAAAAATAAAACGATCATTCACTGTTATTAATATTATAGATAATAATATTTTAATTATGCATAGTTTAAATTTTTCCTGATTATATAGAAACTATGAATTTGTATATTTAAATAGCAGTTAAATATTTAATACTAAATATTAATTTAAAATGTAATGTATGCAATATATGCAATATTAAATAATTTAATAATGTTAATGATAAAACAATAAATTTAAAACAATACATTTTTATTGTTATTAATCTTATTGATAATAATAATGTTTCGATTATGCATGGTTTTAATGAATTCAAATTCTATATATAATATGAATTTGTTTACTTAAATATCAATTAAACATGTAATAATGATGATGATTATTGTTGTTGTTGTTGTTATTATTATTATCTAATAATACATACCACATATAATTTAACCACAGAATGCTGTTTAAATTGATCCTCATAATTAAGTGGATTTTTTACAGTCACTGTTGAAACTGCACTAGAATATTTTCTGCTAGTCTCATCTCCTCTCGCTGTTGCCCTGCTGAAGGAGATAAGGTGTTGCTGTTCTGGAAAATTCCTGTGAAATAAAACAGATCACTTTTAGGACAGGGATCTGACAGGGTTTAAATTTTAATGTCGTCTAGAAAGCGTAGACATTAAGAAGTAATATTAATGTCAGAGCATTTCCTAAAGAAACTGAAGAAGCTTTCCTAAGCTCCTGCACTTTGTGGAAGAGATTATAAGCTTAAATATGTTCACATACATAATATTACATGAGCCAAAGCACTGGAATGGATCGAGCCAAAATGTGCCAACTATCAGAAAAGATGCAATCTCACATTAAAAGTCTATTAATTAATCTCTAATATTGAACATAAAAGTCAAAAGAACCACCCTTTGTTTTGTTTTTTTGTTTTTAGGACAATGAAGCAGGTTCCCAGAACAGGTTTACTTGACTCTGAAAAAAAAAAAAATCTGAGCATGAACTAATGGGATTTTCAATGGGACAGTGACATAAGCAGAGCAGCTTCTGTTCCTCAAACACACACCCTGATCATTTTTCCACTATATATCGGCCTGACATTTAAGCCTACGCTTGTTGTATTACCTTACAAACCCAAACCTCTCAGCTTCTGCTTTCTCTTTGTAAACGCTATATTGTAGGAACAATATCAAATAATGGCAGTATAGCAGGTCACGTGAGGACACCACACCAAAGGACTGGATGAAATAGTCTGAAGGCAAACACCTGACACTGGACCTTTTGTGAAGAAATCCCAGCTCCTCTAAAGGGCCGTAGGGTGTGTTGTTCCAAAGGCAAAGGAATCATTCAGCTCCAAGAGCACTGTGGGACTGCATGTACACAAACTTAAAAGCGACAGAAATTAATTAAGGCATCACTGAGTAACGAGTATCAGTCACTCAGTTTTGTGCAAATGAAGAACAAAAAGTGCTTTGCAGCTAAATAAGATGTGGATAATAAAGTAATACCATTCATTACTTGCATAATGTATTCATCATTTATCTTTAATGGCACAGGCAGTAATTTGGTCTTGGTCAGGTTAGGGGTACAAATTACCATAACAAATAACTATGTGATTTACATATCACAAACACGCCTCTCCCGTGTGGTTCCTTCAACCTTCAACTTAATGAGGTATGCTGAAAGTCAAAATAAATAAACAACCATCCTACTTTACTGTGATATTCCATGTCTTTCTGACACAATGAAAATTGCTTATGGAAAATTCCATGTAAAATAAGTTGTTCTTTTTCCGCCTTATCCGGCAGATGGCGCTGTGGACTTACATTGTAGTGATTGACCCAGTAGTTTTCCAGTGTCCTACAGTTCTGTGTAATATCTGAGTACGTTTACTAGACTTAAAGCATCGTAGGTCACACGATAAAATACAAAGAAGCAAAAAATAAATAATAACTACACAAATAGTCATTTTATATTTGAACAAACACCTTCATGAAGCTGCAATCAACTGTAATGTTTCTGGCTAATAATTAATATATATATATATATATATATATAAATTACAAAAAATAATGTATATTCATACAGTTATTCAAATGTAATGTTTCTGTTTTAAAAACTGGCTAATAGATTTTTTTATGTTTATTTTTCATATTACAAATATTATTTTATCTATCTATCTATCTATCTATCTGTCTGTCTGTCTGTCTGTCTGTCTATCTATCTATCTATCTATCTATCTATCTATCTGTCTGTCTGTCTGTCTATCCACGATAGCAATACGATGGTACATCTAGAAATGTTATGTTTGATATATTTATGTGGTGTTGCAAATCTTTTTTGAGCAATATGTGAAATGTGAATCTGCGAGCTCTCAGTCTGTCTTGTAAAAGCTCTCACCCTTTCATCAGAATGGCCTCAGGTGTGTAAATGTGAAAGATTCTCGCAGCCGCCGCATCTAAATCCGTACATGTGCATTGGTTGATGTTAGTGTGTAACTAAATCTAAGGGAGTGACATGGCTGGAAGCGTGCAATATCTATCTATTCATACTTTTTTGGATCCTCACATTGTCTGTCTCTTGATCTCTTCAGGTGACTCACATTGTGTGCAGATCATCTGAATATTAGCCTACAGCTGTCAGAGTGACCCGATTCACTAGAGCAATCAAGTCCTAGCCTGAGTCACAAACACAGACCCCACTGAACAAATGCAACATGACACCAGGCCTATTCATCACCCTAAATTTCCCCTTTCATTTTACTTTTTTTTTTGGTGGTTCATTGTCATATACTTCAGTTCAAAGCAGGGGCGGTTCTAGGGGTGGGGGGTGGGGGGGCAGTGCCCCCCTATCAACAAGCTTGGCCCCCCTTTGGCCCCCCTAAATTTGGAATCATATCACAGCAAACAATTTTGGGTGAAATGAGCAGTTTGTCCTGTAAACTATAAATATATATAAAAAAAAAAAACATCACCAGCTGCTAAATTCAAATCTACGTTCGCTGGCTGCCACAGACGCACACGTTTTTAAAGCACTGCGCATTATAACCAATCCCATACGTTTCTGTTGAGCTTATGAATGCAAGGCCCAATCAGAGGCGTTCAGATGAGTCATCGCCGAAGTGCCGCTATTTCATCACCGCACACGCTGGCTGACTGAATTCTCTTCTCTTGTGAATTCTCTCATCAGAAACAAGTGAAGATTTACGAATGTAAGTAAGGTATTAATTTCACAGTGTAAACAGCTTTAGAGATTATTATGGCAGTTTTTTTAGAGTGCTTGAACTCGCTGGACTGAAGTGAAAATGTTCTTTGATAATGTAAACGTTCTTTGCTCTCTTTTTCTACAGTGAAAGTGTTATAGGATAATTAACTTTCAGTGTTTTTATTAAATTCACATTAAATACAAAGTCAGTCATATTAAAAGTATTTTATGGCATGACACCCATATCTGGTACTTAAGGAAAAAAAGATGGGCTTTTATGCGTAGTTACTGTAATAGATCACAGTATTATACGGTGGCCTAGAAGTGCAAAACAAATCACAATTCTGAAAACAAAATAACAAATTACAAACGCAAATGCAAATATAAAAAACAAAATAACAATTCAGAAAACACAACAACAATCCCGAAAACATTATAACAAGTCAGAAAACACAATGACAAATCCGAAAATAATAATCTATTCCCAAACCAATGGCGCTGTCTCAAACTATACCTACCTCTTCCGGTTTGTCTGATTTGTCGTTGTGTTTTCTGACTTGTTGTTTTGTTTTCGAATTTGTCATTGTGTTTTCTGACTTGTTATAATGTTTTCGGAATTGTTGTGTTTTCTTAATTGTTGTTGTGTTTTCTTAATTGTTATTTTGTTTTTTATATTTGCATTTGCATTTGTAATTTGTTATTTTGTTTTCTGAATCGTGATTTGTTTTGCACTTATAGGCCACCGTAGTATTAGGCTACTTTGCCTATCGCCCATTATAGACCAAATAATCTATAAAGGTTTCATTTACTTTCACATATTTGAGAATCGAGATATTTAATGATATATTTTAGGGATATATTGAATAAAAAAAAATAATAATAAAACCCCTGCTGAAAAAAAAAAACAATAGACACCATTACAAAATTAGTAATAGTTTTACTGGTTTATTGGTTTTAATGGAAACTGTAATGGACCCTGTTTGTCTCTACTGGTAATTGGTTGCCTTCTATTGTTGGCTTGTTAAAATCAACAAATCCTAATGGAATATGTCCCAAAACACACTACAGAAAACCATTTTTTAATGGTTAAAAGTTGATGGTTTGTAATGGTATTTGTAGTGGAAACCATAACATTTTTCTGTGATGGTTTTATTGTTTTGTTTAGTTTTCTTCAGTAGGGACATATCAGTTATATAGTGGTATTGTTGCTGCTGTGTGTCACATGACAAGCATGAGAGCCCCCCCCCCCTTCACTCGTGCCCCCTCAAAAATAATGAGTGCATGATGCCCCTGACTCTACAATAAAAAAATATTTGTCAAATAAATGAAACATGATGTAATATTTAATTTAGTTGAAATTGTTATAGATTACTTTTAGAGATTGCAGTGATACATGACATGGTGAAAAATGACTGAATGAATAATACTTAAGGTTAAGATGAATTTTTAAATTGTGCCCCCTAAACGCCCAGACAGTTATTGTGGCCTAGAACCGCCCCTGGTTCAAAGGGCTTCAGAAAACTTCAGAATTAAAGTTGTAATTTTTAAGATAGAATTTTTCAATTATATTTGAAAATAATATTGAAATTATATTGAATGTATTTATCAATTAGTCGAAAAGATGAAAACATACAAAATCAAGTTTTTAAATGCATTTATTTACGAACAGTTCTTGAAGTTTCTGGCATGACAAACTGAATTGTGGTTAATATATATGTTAATTATATATATCAACACTCCCAGTTTCTTCTGGTAATAAAAAAAGTTGGAAAACAAGCAGCTAAGAAGTATATTTTAACTCTAATTCTAAAAATGAAGACAAAAGTATATAATTGTAACTTGTAATTGTAATGTAAAATAAGAATATTCGACCATTATAATAATGAAATGTGCTGCATGCTTCACTCTAAAACATACAGTGCATTAATTATTTAATTAAATTGCAGCCTTTAATAATTGCACTTAGCTATTATTTTATTAATTGCAATTGTGTTTATTGCATAGCCCCATTTATATATTTTTTATTTTACATTCAAAATATTAATTCAATATAATCAGCTTTTCATCAGCTCACATGGAAATAGTGTAGACTATAGGAAGCCTTTGAGTAATAATAATAATAATAATAATACAATTATTTACTTGTTTTATTGAGTTACTTCTGGCGAACACAAAAGGAGAATTTTTGGCAGTCAAGCTCCAAAATGATGAAAAAAAGCACTGTAAAACGGTCCATACATTTTTTTTTTAGAGATCTTCTGAAGTCATACGATTTTGGGGATGAACAGCTCAAAATACAAGCCATTAATTACTAGAAATCTTCAATGTAGATCTCAACTCTCAACCTGATGCACAGAGCCTAATGCTACCATTTGATTTGTGAAAAGGCTTCAAAAGTTATATGGATTATTTGTATGATATTTTTATGGTGCTTTTGTGTAATTGTTTTCTGTTTGAACCCAACATATTCTTCAAAAACTCACCTGTTTTCATGCAAGTGAGACTTCAAAGCAATCACTCTCTCTGCCAAAGAGAGAAGGGAAAGATTCAAAAGTTCAAACAGAAAACGGCTCGCTTTGTTATTCACTGATAGGCGGCGTTCACATATGAGTCTCTCCTGAAGTTGTTTAACAAATAACAGGCTGAAAACCCTACTGATGTGGGACTTTAAAGCTTTAAGCTTGTTTGACCTGTTAGCTTATCAGTAGTAAGATCATTCCAGATGAAATTGGTTGTAGTACAGACACCTGTGGGAGACCTGCCCATACCTGCCTGAGACTTAAACACAGCCCTAAGGCTACGGAAACCAAACCCTCCGACTTTTAGCCTGATTTTTCACAGATTACTCGTTTACACTTAAACCTCATCTTAATGAAGGGAATTTCTTTTCTGACGTTGCAAGACATATCAAATCACACACTTAACAGAAAACATCCTTTATATCCCATTTTTTTTACAAGGAACTTATTGTACATTCACTTTTGGTTTCAAAATAAGCAAGAAATTATGTTACCGCTTGTGGTCTGTTATTCATTCAGACAGATGCTAACAATTCAAATCATGTACCACTCAAAAGATCTTTGGCTCACCAAGGCTACATTTATTTGATTAAAAATACAGTTAAAAACATTAATATTGAGAAATAGTATTACAATTTAAAATAACTGATTTCTATTTTAATATAATTTAAAATGTATTTTTTTCCTGTGATGCAAAACTGAATTTTCAGCATCATTACTCCAGTCTTCAGTGTCACATGATCCTTCAGAAATCATTCTAATATACTGATTTGCAGCTCAAGAACGTCTCAGGTTAGGTATGTAACCATGGTTCCCTGAGAGTAGGGAACGAGACACTGCGTCCTCTAGGGGTCGCTATGGGGAACGTCGTCAGCGTGACCTGTGTCTGAAGCATATATACAAAAACACCACTTGTTGGCCGGCGACAGCCTATGACGTCACTACTGGCGCGAACCACAGTATAAAGGGGCGCCGGGAAAATACGTCATCCACTTCTTCGTCTGAAGCTTGCGTCCGAAGCATGGCACCGCGCCTAGAGGACGCAGTGTCTCGTTCCCTACTCTCAGGGAACCATGGTTACATACGTAACCTGAGACGTTCCCTTTCGAGGGAACTTCGAACTGCGTCCTCTAGGGGTCGCTATGGGGAACGGAATACCCACGCCACCATGCTGAGGGGAGTGCAAGCCAAGCACACAAGGCGAGCACTAAGTACCAACTCTACCCGGCTACGGGAGTTGCCCCTTGGACGGTTAGACGGCTGTTAGTGACATTATCCCCTACGGCCAAAGACTCGAGCTGCATACCCTGAAAATTAACTTGTTAAGGGCCGGGACTCCCGGACCCAGGGTAGAGCTCAAAGGCTTAGAATCATAAGAAAGATTCCTTTAAGGGGATACGGCCAAGTACCTAGGATAGTAGCTAGGTCCTGGCCTGTCACCCAGGGGCTACCGCTTGCTCTGCATGAGCTCAATGAGGGAACTGTCTCAACAGACCCTTGGTAGCAACACCCTGTTCAAGTCAGTATCACTATAATACATAGGTAGAGTGGGCTCAAGGCGAAACCGGGGCCTGCCAACTCAAAGAAAGGGCACGAAGCCGCAGCGCGTAATCCCTACCATACAGGATTTTTTAGAAAGACCGCAAAACCACTTGATGTGCGATCTTACCACAATGTGGATTTTTAGAAAAGTGCCCAGAGATTAGCGTGCGCACTTACATAACATGGATTTTCTTTCCGTTCTAGGGAATCACAGAGGCTGTCATTACACAGCGAGCAGCTTAACAGGGAGGCCGAGAGAGGCCTAACAACCTGAAGTTTGCTGATTCCGAGCTCTGGGGAGCGGAGAACTTAACTCTCAGCATGAGAGGGAACTCAGACGCTTCAGAAGGGAGTGGCATGCTCATATGTGACCCTCTACAGAGAGGGGAGCAATGCTAGCTCGACCAACCAGGAGAGCATAAGGCTGCTGTGACAGCTCTGGAGAGCGGAGAACTTAACTCTCAGCATGAGAGACTCAGACGCTCAGAAGGGAGTGGCATGCTCATAGGTGACCCTCTATGGTGAGGGGAGCAATGCTAGCTCGACCGACAAGGAGAGCAACCTAACAGGGAGGCAGAGAGAGGCCTAGCAACCTGAGGTCGCTGAATCACAGCGCTCGTGATCTAATTTGTCTTTCAAGCCCAGAGCATTGGGCGAAATAGGTAGAGTGGGGCCCAAGGCGAAACCGGGGCCTGACCAACTCAAAGAAAGGCAAGAAGCCGCAGCGCGTAACCCTTACCGTACAGGATTTTAGAAAGAACGCGAAACACTTGATGTGCGATCTTACCACAACGTGGATTTTTAGAAAGTGCACAGAGACTTAGCGTGCGCACTTACCATAACATGGATTTAAACTGTTCTAGGGAGCCACAAAGTGAGCCACTTAACAGGGAGGCCTAAAGAGGCCTAACAACCTGAAGCTGCTGACTGACAGCTCTGGAGAGCGGAGTCACAGTGCTCGGAAGGGAATAGTGTTGCTCATAGGTGACCCTCTATGGTGAGGGGAGCGATGCTAGCTCGACCATAAGGAGAGCACCTCCAAATCACAGAGCTCTGGGAAGCGGAGGACCCAACTCTCAGAATGAGAGGGAACTCAGACGCTCGGAAGGGAGCGGCATGCTCAAAGGTGACCTTCTATAGTGAGGGGAGCAATACTAGCTCGACCAGCCAAGAGTGAGGCTGCTGTGACCGCACCGGAGAGCGGAGAACCCAATCTAACATTACAGGGAACTCAGACGCTCAGAAGGGAGTGCGCGACCGAAAAGGAGAGCAACCTAACAGGGAGGCAGAGAGAGGCCTATCAACCTGAGGCCGCTGCATCACAGCCTTCGGAAGGGAGCAGAGTGCTCATAGGTGACCCTCTCGATGAGGGGAGCAATACTGGCTCGACCGACCCGGAGAGCACCTGAGGCCACTGAATCACAGCCCTTGGAAGGGAGCGGCATGTTCATAGGTGACCCTCTATGGTGAGGGGAACAATGCTAGCTCGACCGTACCGGGAGAGCAACGTCTAAAATCACAGAGCTCCGGGCATCGGAGAGCTCCACTCTCAGCATGAGAGGAAACTCAACCGCTCAGAAGGGAGCTGCATGCTCATCGGTGACCCTCTATGGTGAGGGGAGCAATGCTAGCTCGACCGTCAAGGAGAGCAACCTACCTGAGACCGCTGAATCACAGCGCTCGGCAGGGAGCAGTGTGCTCATAAACGACCCTCTACGATGAGGGGCTTTATGCTCTATACATAGGTAGAGTGGGGCCCAAGGTGAAAACCGGGGCCTGACCAACTCAAAGAAAGGGCACGAAGCCGCAGCTCGTAACTCCTACCGTACAGGATTTTTAGAAAAGAACGCAAAACACTTGATGTGCGATCTTACCACAACGTGGGTTTAGAAAAGTGCACAGAGACTTATCGTGCACACTTACCATATGCTGTCAGAGCTCTGGGGAGCGGAGAACTTAACTCTCAGCATGACAGGGAACTCAATCGCTCAGAAGGGAGCGGCATGCTCATAGGTAACCCTCTATGGTGAGGGGAGCAATGCTGGCTCGACCAACCAGGAGAGCATGAGGCTACTGTGACAGCTCCGGAGAGCGGGGAACTCAACTCTCAGCACGAGAGGGAACCCAGACGCTCAGAAGGGAGCGGCATGCTCATAGGTGACCCTCTATGGTGAGGGGAGCAATGCTAGCCACTACCTGATTAACCTAAGTAGCCCTCCAGTAGCCACAATCCTAGCAGGGGAACACTCTAGGCAAGGGCTCAGGGAGATGCTACTTAAACCCCGGAGAGGGGAGCAGTCCCTGAGCTAGTATATAGATATCCTCAGATAGCCATGCACCTTCCTCAAAAGGCGGTGTCCCCCTTTGTCCAGAATTATATTTTAAAAAGACCCGTAGGTCCTGGAATTGCAGTGCTGGGGACCTGCTGACCAAGGAGGCTCCACAGAGACCTACGACTAGGCCACACGATCCAGGGGTCTCATCCCAGCCTGGATCTAGTATCGACGAGTGAGGTCATCACTGCACTGAGTCGAAACAAAAACCGACAGGTTTCCCAGAAATACTGCAAAGAATGGTTACACAATACCATTTTTTTCATAGAACTGGATCGTACTCACCCATCCATGGTTCCTGCGCATGAGATCAGTCCAGGAGGCGACGTCCGAAGAGTCGGGTCCGGACCATCAGTAAGGTAGTTTCTATGAAACATAGAACTCCACCAAAAACATCATAAGTCCAGCATAGAGACTGTAATGTTACAAGCGCAGGTTTCTAGGTTCCCACCTAACCTTGGTCAGGTGGAGTACAATGGTTGCAGGGGAATTAGAGAGGGGAAGATGAGGGCTTTATAAATGTTTCACAGGCCCCCCGAGGGAAGCGAGTAGATGTTTCAATTCTTACTCCGGTCCGGACGAGAGCGTTGAGAACGCCTTGTCTGGATCACCTCCCTCAGGTCTTGCCTACCTCTCTTTGACCCGCGCCACCCTCTACCCCTACCCGCAGGCGGGGGAGGGGCACGAGCCGCGACACTAGCCTTCTGTGCCCATCTCTGATCCCCAGACGGAGATGGGCCAGGACCCCTGCGTTGTTCGGGCTCAGACCTGGACCTTCTTGGAATGAAGGATTTGAAGGCTGCTGAGCGCGCCTTTGCCTCCCTAAACTTCTCAACCACCGTCTCAACGGAGGTACCGAAAAGCTCGGAAGGCGAGACCGGAGCAGGTTCACCCACAGATGTCTCTCCGTTACCACCATGGCCGCCATAGACCTGCCCATAGCAGTGGCGGCCTGCTTAGTGGCACGGAGAGCCAAATCTGTGGTGCGGCGCAGCTCAGCCACTTCATCAGGTGACAAGCCCTGACCCTTATCCAGGTCTTTCAGCAGATCAGCCTGGTAAGCCTGAAGCACTGCCATCGTGTGCAACGAAGCGACAGCCTGACCTGCTGCTGCATATGCCTTGCCATTTAAGCGAGATGTTTCCTGAAGGGGCTTAGATGGCAAGGAGGGAGCCTTAAGAGAGGATGTCTCGCCCACGGAGAGATAGCTGGCCAGCGTCTCTTCCACAGGGGGCATCCTCTCATAGCCGTTTTCACGCATGCCCTCCACGTTAGCATAACTAGTATACTGAAACCTGTGAATGCGTGCGGAAAATGGCTTTTTCCATTCCTTCTCAACCTCCGCATGGAGATCTGGAAGAAATGGGAGGCTCACTCGAGCTGGGCGGTTATGGCCAGAAAGATAACGCTCATCGAGACGACCCCGCGGCGCCACCATCTTGGCCCGCTTCCACGGCAAGTCAAGCCTCGCCGTGGCGCGTTCCATAACCTCCAGTAACTCATCATACGCAGGGCAGGAGGATTGATCGGGCTCAGCCTCAGCTTCATCAGACATCTCCTGCTCTTCCTGGGCATAACCCAGCAGAGCACCAGCCGCTGGATCAGATGATGTCAGTGAAATTGCATCATCATCATCCAGCCGCTCACCCTCGTTCGCGGCCGACGAGCGCGAGAGGGAAAGCCCCCTCTCTAACTCATCGGCCAGCTCCGCCTGCGAGCCCCACGAGATCATTCCCCTCCGTGCCTCGGCAACAGTGAGTCCTGAATCGCGGGAAGCAGACGGCTGCCCCTCCTTCCTCGAAAAGAGAGACAGACGAGAGCGGAGCTTTCTCATCGAGAAAAGCTCACAGTGCACGCAGATCGCTCCCTCGAGAACATCGCGTGCGTGCTCCTCGCCCAAACAAAAGACGCAAAGATCATGTGTGTCATCAGGTGTCAAATAACGAGGACACGGATGCACACATCTCCTAAACGCCTTGCTAGTGCTCGCCATAGTAACAGCCGTTCTTACCTTTTCCATAGTAGATTGTACGCTTCAAACAAAACAGTCATTGAAGACGAAGAAGAGGATGACGTATTTTCCCGGCGCCCCTTTATACTGTGGTTCGCGCCAGTAGTGACGCCATAGGCTGTCGCCGGCCAACAAGTGGTGTTTTTGTATATATGCTTCAGACACGGGTCACGCTGACGACGTTCCCCATAGCGACCCCTAGAGGACGCAGTTCGAAGTTCCCTCGAAAGGGAAACATTATTATCAGTGTTGAGAACAGTTGTGCTGCTTCATATTTTTTTGTGGAAACTTAAACTTTCACCAGGATTCTTGAATGAATAGAGTTCAAATGAACAGCATTTATTTGAAATAAAAATGTCTATTGTCACTTTTGATCATTTAATGCACCCCTGAATTTATAGATAGATAGATAGATAGATAGATAGATATGTTTGTGTGTGTATATATATATATATATATATGTGTAAATATGTTTGTATTTTTAAGAAAGAAGAAATCAATGCTTAAAAAAAAAAAGCATACTGACCCCAAACTGCCTTAATTATAGTTCACTGTTATGGAATCTCACATTATAAAGACAACTGAATGACTACAGTGTCTTTGTTAGCCTGTGTTACTTTGACAACGATCTGTCCATTTGACAAAAGGTCTGTGACATCAACCAGACCTTCTTGTCAATCAAAATCAGCCTCCATGGGAAGCGGTGGTCTAGAATTTGCTCCAGGCAAACTAGAGTTAAAAAAGGAGGCGTAACTCTGACATTTTTTCCTGGTTCCGAGAATATCGCATTAATTAGAATGACACATAGCTTTTGAGCAAGGCCTATCATATTCTTGTCACAACGTGAAGGTGTAAGTCCTCCTGGCTTTGATGAACGGCCCCTGAGGGGGTGGATTTTCGAACGCAGAATTCCCCTCATTCAATCAGACATGACTAAGATCCGCGCGCAGTAGATGTCATCATCGAGGGACAAATACAGTCATCCAGTTTTAAATTTAAATCACAATTATGTCTGATTTTATATGTTTTGACAACTTATCCAGAATTATGTAGTTGACATAATAGCAGGAAGGTAAGAAATGATCTGCACGTATGACGTCAATCTCAAAGATCTGTACTGAACATCAAAGCTCTATCTGAGACGCCTCTGCCTTTGATGCATCTGCCAACAAATTTAATGATTAAATTCAGACATCTACTATAATCGCAGCTAAAACATGCATTTAAAACTTTTACTAGTCTTAAGATGGTTGCTAGGGTGTTGTGTGTGGTTGCTTGGGAATTACTAGCTGGTTGCTAGGGTGTTTTGGGTTGTTACCAGGCTGTTGGTGGTTTCTAAACGTTCTGAGTGTTTATTATTGCATGGCTATACAATTAGTATTGCACTCCGATTGGTTAAAGCATTGCTAGGTTGTTGCTAGGATGTTTTGAGTTACTAGGTTGTAGGTGGTTGCTAGATGTTCTGAGTATTTTAGTATGTTGCTATATAATTAGTATTGCATTCTGATTGGTTAAGACATTGCAAGGTGGTTGCTAAGGTGTTTTGGGTTGTGACTAGGCTGTTGGTGGTTAGTATGCAATTAGTATACAATTAGTATTGTACTCTGATTGGTTAAGGGATTGTTAGGTGGTTGCTAGGGTGTTTTGAGTTGTTACTACACTCTTAACCCGAATTAGTTGACTTTACTAGAAAATCGCGTGGAAACCCGTTGCACACAGGGTGAAACTAAACAGGTTAAGTTGTATTAACATAGAACCTTTTAAGTTCATGCAGTAGACAAATCAGGTTTACATTAGTAGTCTTTACTAAAAATCATTAGTTCACATCAGTTATTATTATTTGGAGTATAGGTTGTATAAAATAGCTATTTCAAGTTACAACTACAAAAACATATATTAGCAAATAACATTAACAAATGTTTTTAAGTAATGATACATTTATGTAATGTCATGTAATTATACAGATTTTGAGATTTATTGTTTTAAACATTTAGTTTCAAATAAATTGGAAAAAAGAAAAACAGATTTCAATGCACCAATGTTTTTTTGTTTTTTTTAATTGTTCACCAAAGAAATGATAACACGACAATACATAAAACTTGTCAGCCACAAGACAAGTAAAAATAAGCTTTGGAACAACTTGTTAACAATTGTAACTATTTTGTAGAAGAAACATGAACACACAGTATTCAACAATATATGCTATATCCTTTGTGAATGCCTGGATGTGCATTAACAACTGGGCATAAATTAAAAGAGGCAAGTGTCTGTAACTTTAAACTTGGCTGAATAATTGTGTGAACACATTAACTGAGCACTAACATGCAGAGACAGAATACACTTTAATGTCTTGTACGGCAGAACACAAGTGGCTTCTCATGGAAGCTTCTCGCATTTCCTAACATTGTAAGACAATTTTTCAGAGTTTGCCAACTGGGCTTTATTTCACTGTGGCCCAACATGAGAAGTATCTGCTGGATGATCTGGAATGTGTTCTTCATAGATTTAGGGTAGTTGAGATGCAGTGCGTAAGTCCATACAGAATGCACATAACTTTTGATAAGTCTTCAATATTGTCCATCACAAAATCTCCTTCAATGATGATCTTCAATGAGGCTGGATTGAGACGGAGAGAGGATGAGAGCACATCACCTTCATGCTCAATGAGGATGATTCCAATGTCCAGGTGGTGGAATGAGTAATCGTCATCAGAGTCCTAACAACAAAAGAGCACAATCATGAAATTTCTCATTATATCACCATAAGTGATGTTAAGCAATTTGTTACAACTGCTGGAGTTAATTAAATAAATAGTCCACCAAAAAAATTTAATTATCTCTCCTCGCAATGATTATTAAAATTTTGGTAACAGAGTTTTAATGGAGGGACAGAAACCCATGATGTTCCATTAAAAAAAGTTAATGCAAAAATTAAAATCTTCTGTTTATTTTCAGTAGAAAATAAGAAAGTTTTTGTTCAGTAGAACATTAAAGATTTTTAGCTGTAACTCTGGTCCTTGGTAATTCATTTAAATGCAAGTCAATATACCATCACTTGGAGTATTAAAAAAAGTGATATGACACAGCGCCTGAAAGTAGTCCCCAGCTCAGTAGCCTATGATATAGCTGGGGACTACTTTCAGGCGCTGCGTCATATCACTGCACCTGCTGCACAGATGGTACGGCAGCAAAGTTCCTTGATTATTACGCCGGAATGAGAGTATAGTTCCTAGCCATATCAGCCTAGAAAATCGCAACTTTTCATTTTCCGTCGGTCTTAGTACACGATGTAACTACAGAAGATTATGTTGCTTTCATGTTTATGACGTTATAAATGTTAACAAATGCCGTTTAGAAATTCATGAAGTTTTCTTGTTATCATCTACAGTTTATTGGCCAGTACTACTACACTGTTACATTTACAGGTGTACTGTTACAGTTTTCACGTTGAATTATGTGTTTTATAGCAGCAGATTTGAGTGTCGCTGCTGTGGTCACATGTATATCTGCAGTATATTGTCTCCTTCAGCCAACCTGATTTGTACCCGTTTTTCTATCAAAAATGTAAATCCAAGCTGAAGAAATCCCATGTGTGAGTGTGTCCTTTCACATCCGTTACACTGGTGCCGTGACTCTTTGGATCCTTTGATCAGCTCGACACAGATCGACCGTGGTTGCTGTGTGCGGTTCAAGTTCGTCAGTGGATCAAGTCTTCGATATTCCGGATGAGGACAGTATGCATACTCACACATCGTGACTGGGACTGTATATTTAATCTTTCGCATACAGCCTACACAACGCATGGACATATGGAACGTAGTTTTTTTTTGACTATCATCGTGTTCAAGATTTAATTTCAAATAGTGAAATACATAATAATTGATATTGTATTTGTTTTTCCTGTTCTTTTATTATTTTTCATGCACATTTTTTTGATTGCATAATGGCTGAAAAACACGAGTGTGATGGTGATCTGGATGTAACATGTTATAGTAACATGGGTTTCCCTAGAGGAAGAGGTACATGGTTGAACGATGGTTCAGAGGGTGGTATTTTTAGTGACCGTGTCAGCCGGTGTGTTGAACAACCACAGTTACATGCTGACAACGGTAGGGGTATCGGGTTAAGTCAGACCCTGGGTGGTACTCCTGTTGGGCGGGTTCCTGGTGAGGATCCATACACTTCCACACCTGGCATTGATAGGGTTGCTTTTGACCACCTCACGGACATGGTAGGCCAGTTAGGTTCGCAGATTGGTGAGTCAATAGTTGCAAAACTTATGTCTGCTGGCATAGTCAATGTAAACTCTGAATGTCAAACCAACTCACCCAGTTACACTCAGACACCTGCACGCACAGAACAGTGTACACATACAATGATGGCACCACAAGTAACAGTGCACATGAAGTCTGAGCATGACACATTTAGAGGCGATGGCTCTGATAAGTATGGCATTGAAGAGTGGGTAGACAGGACAAAAGCTTGCTTAAGAAAACAGACGTGTCCTGTTCAAGATCAAGCTGAGGAGATAATGAGTAGACTTGCTGGAAAAGCAAAGGACGTTGTTAAAGTCAGCCTGCGCAGTGATGCAATGCTTAATGTCAAACAGAACCCGGAGATAATTTATGGTATCCTCATGCAGTATTTCAGTGAAGCGACCTCTTGCCTGCCACTTGCAGATTTTTATGCCACTCTCCCCAGAGCTAAAGAGAATCTTGTGGACTACTGGATCCGACTGAACAAAGCGGCTGATCTGGCAAATGAGGGACTGCAAAGGCAAGGCAAACGTTTGGAGGACATCGGAGAGGAGGTAACACGAATGTTTATCAAATTCTGTCCTGACCCCAGTTTAGCAAACATATTCAGATGCAAGCCTATTCAAGAATGGAGTGCGAAAGAAATACAGAGCAGGATTGATGATTACCAGAGGGAATTCAGGAGCCAGGGAAATACTGGTGTGAATTTACAGAGCCATACAACTGCAGTGTTTAGCAGTGGACATGGTATGTATGATCGCCCCAAGACTGAGTCGCCTGCTCTTTCGATCCAATCATTCGGCTCTTTACCAGATGCTCCAGTATGCCGCCAGCCAGAGCCTACATCAGTGCCCAGTCAGGCACAGCATCAGCCCTCCTCCTGTTCATCTCCGGCCCCAGTAATGTCTCAATACACACAACAGGCTGAGAGTCAGTTGCTCACTCGTATGATGGAGATGATGGAGCAGCTCATGGACAGGGTGCAATTTCGTGATGTTTCCAGCCCCAGACGTGACTCTAGACAGCGGCGCAACTTTGTCAGAAGTGCCTGTCGAGTCTGTAACGACAACAAACATACCACGGTGACACACTGCATGACAGACAAACTGTGCTTTGGTTGCTTCTCCCCAGGGCACACAAAAAGGGAATGTCCTAAACAGTCTTCTGCCCAGTCACAACATGAGGGAAACTAACTGACCCGTATTTGGAGGGAGGCAATGTGGGTCATCACCATTATAACTCCCAAGCTGTTGATGATTGCGAGTCTCAGAATGCTTACCTTTCAGCCAAGGTAAATTGTGATCATTTAGAAGTCATTTATCAGAACATACATGTTGTGGGTGGACGTGACAGCCTCTTTTACATGCCAGTGAAGATTGGCGAGGTGGTTTCGCTGAATGCAATGTTGGACAGCGGTTCGATGGCCTGCACTATTAATGAATCTGCTGAGATGACACTGAGATCAGCCGGTGCAGTGGATGAATGTGATGAGTTCGTTGCCGATGTCACCCTAGTAGGCTGTGGAGGGCTGCGTGTGAAACCAAGATCATCATTCAATCTTACCATGGAAGTGTATGGTATAAAGATGATAGTACCTACCCTTGTAGTTCCCGGACAACATGATGAGCTGATACTTGGGACTAATGTTATTAAACACATTCTCAGATACTTCAAATTGAGTGATGGATTTTGGCAGGCAGTGTCTAAACCAACATCTTCAGACCCTGAGTGTGAAAGCTTCTTGTCAATGCTTGCGGGATTGAACCGTTGGAGAGGGGAGGAGATTCCTGAGAAGATAGGGACAGTAGGAAGCAACTCAGCTGTCCTTCTCGAGCCAGGCTGTGAGTACTTGGTATGGGGGAAGTTGCCCAAATCTGCTATTGTGTCTCCAGGGAGTGCAGTCATGACTGAGCCTACATCTTCTCACTCTGCTCCCAGCGGTGTCATGGTGGCTAGACTAATCACGTCTCTGTGGGGAGATGGATGGGTCCCCTTGAAACTTAACACATCAGGCAGGCCTGTGCTATTAAGAAGGAATGCAAAAATTGCGGACCTCTATCCATGCATTGCACTTGAAAATTTCGATCACACAAATACTGTTTGTCCTCTGCTGGTAAACTGCTCCGCAAGTTTGTCTGATGAAGCAGCTGATGCATTACCTGTGAGCGAGCGACTTAAGTCAATTGGTCTGGACAGTCTTGACATTGACTCATATGACATCTCAGATGCATGTAAGCAGCGGTTGGTAAACCTGATTCTGAGTTACAAAGATGTCTTTTCATGTAGCCATCTTGATTGTGGGAAAGCTAAGGGTTTCGTACACAGGATACACCTCTCAGACACCAGACCATTCAGGCTTCCATTCAGACGAGTACCACCCAGTCAGTATCAAAAACTGTGGCAGGTACTGACCGAAATGGAGGAGAAGGAGATAATTAGGCGATCTACCAGTGAGCAGGGGCGCCGTAAGGGGGGGAAAAGTTAGGACGATTCTAAGGGCCCGACGATGGGAGGGGCCCCCGAGGGAGAAACTGATTTCTACCAAGGGGAACGCTAGAGCCCTGCATTTCAGCCCGGCCCCGACCGGGCTTCGATCGGGCCAATTTTAGGCTTCTCCTTATGTTTATATTTTAGACATCCATCAATTAGTGATGAAAAAAATTGCCGCGCTGGTGGAAACAACACGAGACCGTGCTGCCGTGACTGTCAAGAGCGGCTCGACAGTGTTTAGAGTCCCGCAGCAGCAGAGAGCCGTCAGCGCAGCTGAATAGTTCTGCGTTCAAATACACGCAATAAAGCTTGCCGTAAAGCCCCAGCAAAAGTAATTACCATGAATGTGTCCGGGGGAAATAGTAAGGAGATATTTGAATTATTTACTAATAAACTAGTGTTTTCTGAGTCAGTGTCGCAAAGATGAAGAATCGGGTGAAGATCCTGACTCGCCATCTCCTCATTAGACTCGCCTTTAGAGAGAAGTGCATCTTCACGGATTATGATTATAATGAAAGAGTTTTTGTTTTCGATTTGATTTATTTCGTTAAGTAGTAATTTAAAGCTTTCTATAGATATATTTATCATGTCTGTGAGTCATGTATTCGCTGACTTTCGGTTCATTTTTGTGAAGTGCTCCTGTTTAAGACGAGACGGCACATCATTGTTTTCTTTATTTTATAAAATTATTTTATATATTCAGGGCTCTAGACTGTGACCAAAATGCGACCATTTTTTGAGAGTGTGCGAGTAAAAATTTGACGTGGTCGCACTTGTGCTAGT
Organism: Aspiorhynchus laticeps; assembly: GCA_023376895.1. Classification (NCBI taxonomy): domain Eukaryota; kingdom Metazoa; phylum Chordata; class Actinopteri; order Cypriniformes; family Cyprinidae; genus Aspiorhynchus; species Aspiorhynchus laticeps. Next base: position 41,464,572 of record CM041793.1, read on the forward strand.
GCATGATCTGCGCTGCTCCAAAGCGCGTCGCGCTGCCAGCCGCAGCACATTGTAGCAGGAGAAAGATTTCACTGATCAGGTGCAAGCGCTTCAGTAGAGCCTGGTTTCACACCGCACGCGTGCAGAGCAGAGGTAAGGCAGAAGCGGCGCGTATGCAGAGCGGGAGCAGCGCGCGCCCATTGTGCTTTCACTCGGTCAGCACGAGCGTGAAGGTGTGCGGAGAGCAACGGACGATTTGGTTTTCAAACTAAAGTAAAAGACCGCTTCTTAAAACAGAGAAGGTGAACATGTTGGTATTCTTGTAGAGAAAACATGCAAGTCCTGTCAGCGACAGCCAGTTTAGTTTTACTTTTTTGTTTTCGTTTTGAAAAGCTTGTTATCTTTATCTCACGTTACCGTATGGAGGCTTGCCTTATTTTTTTAATATTATTATTATTTGATTCCTCAGTGTTTGCTAAACATTCTGTTATGTAATAGTCGGTATATAATACAGCATGTGATGTGTCCTATGCCATACCTCTCTTATTCGTTTTTGTTAATAAATGTTATGCAAGTTTGTCATTGTAACGTACTGTTTTATTGTTTTTGTGCTTTTTAATTAAGAATAACAATGAATCCATCTTTTGTTTTAGTCTTAAAAAGTTAAAGGTGTATAGATATAAGCAAAACAGACAATTATCTTTTCTTGTAAAGTGTGACACCAAGATCGTGAAAGTGAAAGCAAAAAGAGGAATTCCTGTCACAAAATTTAAATCACAAATAATACTGATGAAAAAGAATGGGTTGAATGTTGAACACTTTCGTTACCATATAACTATAAACTATGATAAAACTTCACCAGCATGCATTGATTAATCAAATGTTGTATCAAAAAAAAAAAAAAATGTGACCTGTCTGCCGCTGGCCGTTTGGTCATTACTTTAAGAAAGAAAAAACTTATTTAACTAACAAAAAAAATGCTCCAAACGTTTTTCTAAATTAACTTTATAAAAAACCAAAACGAAATATTATCACTTTGCCATTACATACAAAACTGAACAATTTTAATAGCTGAAACAGTGTAATCTGATTTGGGAGAAGGGGAAAAAAAGAGGGCTCGGGAACGCAATCGCGATTTCTACCGAGGAGGATATCCCTCGGTATCCCCAGCCATACCCCCATACCCCCCCACCCCACCCCACCCCCCGGAAGGCAGGAGGGCCCGAGTGAATATGCTGTAAAGGGGGCCCAGAATCCGTAGCGGCGCCCCTGCCAGTGAGTATGCTTCTCCTCTCGTTTTGGTCTGGAAGAAGAATGGGGACGAAAATTTTCTCAGTCTCCTGTGTTATCTGGATGACTTGATTGTCTTCGGTCCAGATGAGAAAACCACTCTTGATCGTTTGGAAATGGTGTTTGGCAGGCTCCGCACTTACAATTTTAAACTGGCTCCAAAAAAATGTCACCTTATGAGAAAATCGGTGAAGTTCCTTGGGCATATAATTGATCAGACAGGTGTTTCAACGGACCCAAGCAAGGTTGACAGCATCTCTAGGATGAGAGAGAGGATTTGACGGAGTTAGATGGAGTTACTCCTTCTCAGAAGAAAATAAGATCATTCCTGGGAATGGTGAATTACTACCAGCACTTCATTCCAAACTATTCAGCTGTAGCGAAGCCGCTTTTTAGTCTTCTGAGGGGCCAGAAGGCAAGAGCAAAAATCTGGGGAAGCAGGGTCATGTTCACCAGAATAGAAAGCTGAAGCCCAGTAACTGGACAGAAGCGCAGGATCAGGCTGTCGAGAGGTTGAAAACATTGTTGATCGAGAGCGTTGTCCTTGCCCATCCAGATTTTAATCGCCCTTTTGTACTGGCAACGGATGCATCCTTAGATGGTATTGGAGCTGTGCTCTCACAGGTCTCGGAGGGGGAGACAAAAGCCAGGCCTGTAGCCTTTGCCAGTAAGTCCCTTTCTCGGTCGCAGCAAAATTATCCAGCACATCGTTTGGAGTTTTTGGCCTTGAAATGGTCAATATGTGATAAGTTCAGTCATTGGCTCAAAGGCCATGAATTCACTGTCTTGACTAGGGTTGGGAATCGAAAATCGATTCCGATTCCAGAATCGGATACTTGTTGTCAAATTAAAATTTCGATTCCGCCTATCTATTCCTATGCACTTTTTTTTCTTCATCTGTGAGGACCGGACCTACAGTGATCTGCCTGGACCTTGCTCGCTAGTAAGCGCTCCAAAGTTTGGCTACAGTTGCGATCAGAAGCCAAAAAAGTTAAGTATAATATCTGTGATAGCTAAACATGTTGCAAGAGAGGTGTCACCACCAACATGACAAAGCACTTTAATTTAATAGATCGTTAAAGATCGCGAACACGATTCAAACACCAACGTGATTCTATTCCTAAATTACAAAGATTCGTCTGTTTTATTCATCAACCTTTGACGTACAGCGCACGATCACATCAGTGTGATTTGAACATTTAAATCTGCGTTCACGCTGCCACTGACCTGAAGAGAGCAGCTGTCCTCTGTCTGGAATGAAACAGCCTCACAGTCTTCAACCACACAGTATCATTATTTCTGTGTTACAAACATTCAAATCACAGAAGTACTGGGATAAATGTTTATAGTTCAGATATAAACACTGACATGTACGGTAGCGATTAAAATAGAGTAAATCACCTTTTGAAAGTAATTTGACACTTCAAATGTAGATTTATCGATTACATTGTTATGCCTGTAGGTGGCGAAAATGGGCTGTTGAAATGTATTTGTGTTTGAATCACACAAGAGATTCAAGAACGCTGATTCATCCAGTAATGAACCAAGTACATCTTGAGTGAGTCACTGAATCATTCATTCATAAATTACATGTGACTTTGTTTAGTTGTCTAACATTTGTTTCTTCAGAATCATGAGAGAAGCACAACTTCCATTGAAATAATTTTTTTTAATTAATTTATCCAGAATCATGCAGTTCTATTTTGCACACAAACAGCTCTTAAAGAGTCCAGTTTTTATGTAGCCTGTTGATTTTTGTTCATGGTAATCAGCTCCAATAAATGGTTTGCAAAAAAGTGGCAGGATAAATGTTTGATATCATTATTTAGTCACATTGGAATCGAAACTGGGAATCGAAAAGAATCGGAATCGATAAGAAGAATCGGAATCGGAATCGATAAAATTCAAACGATACCCAACCCTAGTCTTGACTGACAATAATCCCTTGGCCCATATACTTACAAAACCCAAACTTGATTGCTGCGAACAACGCTGGGTGGCTAAATTGGCAAGCTACAACTTCAACATCAAGTATGTGCCTGGTCCCCAAAACACCATTGCGGATGCCCCAAGCCAGGTTCCATTTGTCAAAACTGATGTCATGCATAGACTGCTTAAAGAGCCATATGGAGCACTTCTAGCTGATTCCAAAGGAATGTCAACAGGTTCAGTGCGGAATACCTTCAGACTTTCTAGTGATTCGGATAGAAGGCAGAGTGTCCTTAACACAAGTCAGTCATACAAACACAACATCCAACAAATTAGCAAATCAATGATGATCCCGAGTGTGGAGGTTTCTGCCACATTGGATTCACATGTCAAGTGGAATATCGGTGCCAGGGCTCAAGAAATGGCTCTCATCAATCACCTACCTCAAGTGATGTCTGGAGGACAGGACATGCTGCCGGCATATACGGAACAAGAGCTGCGTGAAAAACAACTCAGCGATAGGCACCTGTCAAGAGTTTTGTATTATGTCGAACGCCAACGTAGACCTTCAAGAAGAGAAAGGACAAAGGAATCAATGGTTGTCATTCGATATCTGAAGCACTGGGAGAAGCTAGTTGTCAGAAATGGTGTGTTGTACAGAGTTTCACGTGACCAACTATCGAGTCAAGTCGAGTCAAGTCACCTTTATTTATATAGCGCTTTTAACAATACAAATTGTGTCAAAGCAACTGCACAATATCAAAATGGGTAAATAGTGTCAATAATGTAAAATGACAAGATTAAACACTCAATTTTCAGTTAAAGGCATTTCATTATTGAATTCAGTGATGGCATCGTCCAGCTCAGTTCAGTTCAAAAAGTTTCTGTTCAATCAAGTTGACGATATTGCTGGAAATGAAGTGTCCCCAACTAAGCAAGCCAGAGGCGACAGCGGCAAGGAACCAAAACTCCATTGGTGACAGAACGGAGAAAAAAACCTTGGGAGAAACCAGGCTCAGTCGGGGGGTCATTTCTCCTCTGGCCGGACGACACAGCAGTTCAATTCCAACTGCTACAAAGTCAGATTGGAGGGCTCAACTGGTTCCCGAGGTCTTGTCCTGATGGCTGTCTAGAGCCCCTTTCACACAGAGATTCCGGAAAATACACGGGTAATGTGTTCCGGCATTTGTTCCCGGATCGTCAGATTTGCTGCATTCACACTGCCAGTGATTTTCCGGAATATGTGCGTGCATTCACACACAACCCGTAAAGATCCCGTAAAGACACGTGACCTTTCATGTGACGTGTATAATGCGCGCTCACCATTTCACTAAACTGGAGAATGATTTCAGCTTCAGCGCGGATACTGAGGAGCTCCCTGTTCGCTGCTTCATTCTAGTTTACACATTTTTCGTCGTGTGAACGTTGATCTGCCTTCAAAACACCCGGTAAAACAGTCGAATGATAAAGTGCGTCATCACTACGACGCACCCTTTACGGCATTGATCCGGCTTTTGTTCACACAGCGCTCGTTCCGGGACTGAACCCGGCAATGTTACTAGGTCCCAACCCGGGATCAATCCCGGAATTAATCCCGGGACGTGTTTGCGTTCACACAGAAGGCACTCCGGCAATTTTCCGGCAATTTTCCGGGACCAACGTGCAGTGTGAATGGGGCTTAGGTGACGGGGTCTTCACTGGGGGTCTGTCTCTGGGGCTCATCTAGGTGTCCTGGTCTCCGCTGACGTTCAGGGCTGTAGAGGTCGTCTCTAGGTGCTGATCCACCATCTGATCTGGTGACTGCAGTGACCTCGGAATAAGAAACAAACAGACTAATATTAGCGTAGATGTCAATCTTTTTTCGATGTAACAAGTACATCATGTGTTATGGGAAGTGTTCCCGGTTCCGGTTGATCTAATTAATGCAGCCTAACAATCTTTTAACGGATTTGAATAATAGAAGTGTATTAGTGTGTTATGTGTATGCCAGGTTAAAGAGATGGGTCTTTAATCTAGATTTAAACTGACAGAGTGTGTCTGCCTCCCAAACAGTGTTTGGTAGATTGTTCCAGAGTTTGGGCGCTAAATAGGAAAAAGATCTGCCGCCCGCAGTTGATTTTGATATTCTAGGTATTATCAAATGGCCAGAGTTTGGACGCAGTGGACGTGAAGGACTATAATGCGATAAGAGCTCGCTCAAGTACTGAGGAGATAAACCATTCAGGGCTTTATAAGTAATTAACAAGATTTTAAAATCTATACGATGTTTAGTAGGGAGCCAGTGCAGTGTTGACAGAACCGGGCTAATGTGGTCATACTTCCTGGTTCTAGTAAGAACTCTAGCTGCTGCATTTTGAACCATCTGTAATTTGTTTATTAAGCGTGCAGAACAACCACCCAATAAAGCATTACAATAATCTAACCTTGAGGTCATAAACGCATGAATTAATATTTCTGCATTTGACATTGAGAGCATAGGTCTCAGTTTAGATATATTTTTAAGATGAAAAAATGCAGTTTTACAAATGCTAGAAACGTGGCTGTCAAAGGAGAGATTACTATTAAATAGCACACCTAGGTTCCTGACTGATGACGAAGAATTTGCAGAGCAGCCATCAAGTGTTAGACAGTGTTCTAGGTTATTACTTGTGGGGGTTTTAGGTCCGATAATTAACACCTCTGTTTTTTCAGAATTTAGCAGTAAGAAATTACTCGTCATCCAGTTTTTTATATCGACTATGCATTCCATAAGTTTCTCAATTTGGTGTTTCACCAGGCCGTGAAGAAATATAGAGCTTAGTATCATCAGCATAACAGTGAAAGCTAACCCCGTGTTTCCTAATGATATTTCCCAAGGGTAACATATAAAGCGTGAAAAGTAACGGCCCTAGTACTGAGCCTTGAGGAACTCCATACTGCACTTGTGATCGATATGATACCTCTTCATTCACTGCTATGAATTGATGGCGGTCAGATAAGTACGATTTGAACCATGCTAATGCACTTCCACTAATGCCAACAAAGTTTTCTAGTCTATTCAAAAGAATGTTGTGATCGATAGTGTCGAACGCAGCGCTAAGATCCAGTAGAACTAATAGAGAGATACAACCACGATCAGATGATAAGAGCAGGTCATTTGTAACTCTAATGAGAGCAGTCTCAGTACTATGATACGGTCTAAATCCTGACTGGAAATCCTCACAGATATAATTTTTCTCTAAGAAGGAATATAATTGTGAGGATACAACCTTTTCTAATATCTTTGACAGAAAAGGGAGATTCGAGATCGGTCTGTAATTAACTAGATCTTTGGGGTCAAGCTGTGTTTTTTTAATGAGAGGCTTAATAACAGCCAATTTAAAGTTTTTGGGGACATATCCTAATGACAATGACGAATTAATAATAGCCAAAAGAGGATCTATGACTTCTGGAAGCACCTCTTTTAGTAGTTTAGATGGAATAGGGTCTAACATACATGTTGTTGGTTTAGATGATTTAACAAGTTTATACAATTCTTCCTCTCCTATAGTAGAGAATGAGTGGAATTGTTCCTCAGGGGATCTATAGTACACTATTTGATGTGATAATATAGCTGACGGCTGCATGGTTACAATTTGATCTCTAATAGTATCAATTTTGGAAGTAAAATAGTTCATAAAGTCATTACTGCCATGCTTTGATGCTTTATTTTTTGATAATTTTGCCACTGTATTGAATAAATACCTGGGGTTATGTTTGTTTTCTTCTAAAAGCGACGAAAAGTAATCAGATCTAGCAGTTTTTAAAGCTTTTCTGTAGGATAGGGTACTTTCCCGCCAAGCTATACGAAATACCTCTAGTTTTGTTTTCCTCCAGCTGCACTCCATTTTCCGGGCTGCTCTCTTTAGAGTGCGAGTGTGCTCATTATACCACGGTGTTGGACTCTTTTCCTTAATCTCCCTTAAGCGTAAAGGAGCAACTGTATTTAAAGTGCTAGAAAAGAGAGAGTTCATAGTTTCTGTTACATCATCAAGTTGTTCTGAGCTGTTGGATATGCTGAGGAATTGAGATAAATCAGGAAGATTACTTACAAAGCAGTCTTTTGTGGTAGAAGTGATGGTTCTACCATATTTGTAAGGAGTTGAATTTACAGCTTTAACTATATGGAGTTTACACAAGACTAGATAATGATCTGATATATCATCGCTTTGCTGCAGAATTTCAACACCATTAACATCAATTCCATGTGACAGTATTAAATCTAGAGTATGATTTCGACTATGAGTAGGTCCTGAAACGTGTTGTCTAACCCCAATAGAGTTCAGAATGCTGATCCTAATGCATCTTTTTCATTATCAACATGGATATTAAAATCACCCACAATTAGGACTCTATCTGCAGCCAGCACTAACTCTGATAGAAAATCAGCAAATTCTTTAATAAAGTCTGTATGATGCCCTGGTGGCCTGTATACAGTAGCCAGTACAAACGTCACGGGGGATTTATCATTAATACTTTTTTCTCTAGATAATTTTATATGAAGCACCATTACTTCAAAGGAGTTATACTTAAAGCCTGTCTTCTGAGAAATACTGAGAATATTGTTATAAATTGTAGCAACACCTCCCCCTTTGCCTTTTGGACGCGGCTCATTTTTGTAACAGTAATCTTGGGGGGTAGACTCGTTTAAAATAATGTATTCATCTGGTTTTAGCCATGTTTCTGTCAAACAGAGCAAATCTAGGTTATGATCATTAATCAAATCATTTACAAAAAGTGCTTTTGTAGAAAGGGGCCTGATATTCAGTAGGCCAAGTTTTATCAATTGTTTCTGTGTATTGTAAACATTTTTTATTTGTTGAACATCAATTAAATGGTTACTCATAAATTGGTTTTGACGTTTTCTGTATTTTCTAGTTTGGGGAACAGACACAGTCTCTATGGTGTGATATCTAGGTGAAGGAGTCTCTATGTGCTGAGAATTAACTGACTTCTGTGACGTGAGGCGGCTAGCAGACGGTCGGTTTAGCCAGTCTGTCTGCTTCCTGACCTGGGCTCCAGTTAGTCAAGTATGAACTCTAAGACTATGTGCCAAATTTCTAGAGAGAATAGCGGCACCACCCCAGGAGGGATGAACACCATCTCTTTTCAACAGGTCAGGTCTGCCCCAAAAACTCGTCCAATTGTCTATAAAACCTATGTTGTTTTGCGGGCACCACTTAGACATCCAGCCATTTAGTGATGACAGTCTGCTATGAATCTCATCACCCCGGTAAGCAGGGAGGGGGCCAGAGCATATTACAGTGTCTGACATCGTACTTGCAAGTTCACACACCTCTTTAACATTATTTTTAGTGATCTCCGACTGGCGAAGTCGAACATCATTAGCGCCGGCGTGGATAACAATCTTACTGAATTTACGTTTAGCATTAGCCAGCACTTTTAAATTTGCCAAGATGTCAGGCGCTCTGGCTCCCGGTAAACAATGGACTATGGTGGCTGGTGTCTCTATTTTCACGTTCCGTACAATAGAATCGCCAATAACTAGAGCACTTTCACAAGGTTTCTCAGTGGGTGCATCACTGAGTGGGGAGAACCTGTTTGATGTTCTGATCGGAACGGAAGAGCAGTGTTTTGACCAGCGACTATGCTGCCTCACTGTCACCCAGTTGCCCTGCTGCACAGGCGCTAATGCGCAATTCTTATGCGCACAGGCGCAATACTTGCACCACACTTGTTTAGCCTGTATATGCTCCCACTAAGTCAGATATTGAGGAAGAACCAAATTGCCTATCACAGCTATGCTGATGATACCCAGATCTACCTAGCCTTATCTCCAAATGATTATAGCCCCATTGACTCCCTCTGCCAATGCATTGATGAAATTAACAGTTGGATGTGCCAAAAATTTCTTCAGTTAAACAAGGAGAAAACTGAAGTCATTGCATTTGGAAACAAAGATGAAGTTCTCAAGGTGAATGCATACCTTGACTCTAGGGGTCAAACAACTAAAAATCAAGTCAGAAATCTTGGGGTGATTCTGGAGACAGACCTTAGTTTTAGTAGTCATGTCAAAGCAGTAACTAAATCAGCATACTGTCATCTCAAAAACATTGCAAGAATTAGATGTTTTGTTTCCAGTCAAGACTTGGAGAAACTTGTTCATGCCTTTATCACCAGCAGGGTGGATTATTGTAATGGTCTCCTCACCGGCCTTCCAAAGAAGACCATTAGACAGCTGCAGCTCATCCAGAACGCTGCTGCCAGGATTCTGACTAGAACCAGAAAATCTGAGCATATCACACCAGTCCTCAGGTCCTTACACTGGCTTCCGGTTACATTTAGGATTGATTTTAAAGTACTTTTACTCGTTTATAAGTCACTCAATGGTCTAGGACCTAAATATATTGCAGATATGCTCACTGAATATAAACCTAACAGACCACTCAGATCATTAGGATCGAGTCAGTTAGAAATACCAAGGGTTCACACAAAACAAGGGGAGTCCGCTTTTGGCTATTATGCCGCCCGCAGCTGGAACCAGCTTCCAGAAGAGATCAGATGTGCTAAAACATTAGCCACATTTAAATCCAGTCTCAAAACTCATCTATTTAGCTGTGCATTTGTTGAATGAGCACTGTGCTACGTCCGAACTGACTGCATTGTATTTTATGTATAATCCTTTTCTATTTAACTGTTTTAAATTTCATTTTAAATCAATTTCTATATCATTTTAAAATTCCTTGTTTTATTATTTTTAATTCCTTGTTTTTATTGCTGTGAATGATTATTTCACTTTCTTTTATGTAAAGCACTTTGAATTACCACTGTGTATGAAATGTGCTATATAAATAAACTTGCCTTGCCTTGCCTAATGCCGGAACCGAACAATGTACAGGAGTCCCTGAGCTAGTCACATCCAAAGCAGTATCTACAGCCCTCACATTCTTACTGTCCTCAACTAAAGTTTGGATGCGTGTCTCTAGTTCTAAAACCTTCTCTGTCAGCCTAACTATTTCCCTGCATTTATCACATGTGAATCCCTCATCGCCGACAGAGATAGATGAACTGTACATGTGGCAAACTGTGCAAATAACAATAGCAGGAGAAGAAGCCATTACTCACCGTGATTGATGAATGATACCAACTTAACTTACCACTTTACACTCCACTTACCACTTACCACTGTTTGATGAACTCGTGAAAAACTGGGCGAGAGAAATGAAAACGGAGCGAGAAAAAAGAAAACAATAATAGGCGCGAATAGCAACGCGAATGGAACCGCGAGTGACAAGCTAACCGGCTAACGAATGCTAACGCGCTGCACTCGCGGTTTTAGAAGCGAGCGATCAAATTAGTTTGATAGATAATACCAGAAATATGGTGGGAATTAAGTTATATAGTATCACTTTAAACAACAGAGAGTGAAAGTAAGGTAAAGATTCAATAAAAAAGCGGAGCTACAATCACAAACCGCACAGCAGCACAACAGACAGAAACAGACTGAAAGGAATTCATGACGACTGTGGCCATCAAGGTCAGTCTCGGACTATTAGCCTTGCAATATATATATACTACAAACACATTTTCCATTTTTATCACAAAATAAGGCAGAAAATATATTTTATAGCTTCTGTACTGTAATTTATGCTGTCAATTACCACTGTATCATTCATATATCTGACCCTGCAGCACAAAAGCAGTCATAAGTAGCACGGGTATATTTGTAGCAATAGCCAAAAATACATTGTATGGGTCAAAATTATCAATTTTTCTTTTATGCCAAACATCATTAGGATATTTAGTAAATATCATCTTCCATGAAGATATTTTGTAAATGTATTACTGTAAATATATCAAAACTTCATTTTTGACTATATGCATTGCTAAGAACTTCATGTGGACAACTTTAAAGGCGATTTATTTCAATATTTAGATTTTTTTGCATCCTCAGATTCAAGATTTTCATTAGTTGTATCTCGGCCAAATATTGTCTGATCCTAACAAACCATACATCAATGGAAAGATTATTTATTCAGCTTTCAGATGATGTATAAATCTCAATTTTGGAAAATTGACACTTAAGACTGGTTTTGTGGTCCAGGGTCACATATTACCTGGAGAAGACTTGAAAAACACATATCGTCTTCACGTTTCATCCGTTAAGTTTTATGCTTGTTATTCAGCTTAGCTACAGCGATAACGGGATGCCTGTCAAAAGATATTATTACTTCTCATATGAGTCCGTTTTGGACTTTCTGCGCCCCCCCCGACTTCGAGAATTAATGAAACATTCAGCGCATGAGAGTGTTCAGCGCTCCGTGAAGTTCACATCGTTTTGGATATGAATAAAACGTATCCAA
>CM041793.1:41476211-41546211 GCA_023376895.1 Aspiorhynchus laticeps
AATATTCTAACACACAGGTTCGTTTAACAGCAGAATTTAAACCATTCACATTCAGTGATAAAATATTTAGATTATGCATTGAATATTCATAATCCCAAGATTGTATTCAATAAAAAAAAAGCAGAAGCACTTCCATTCTGTAAATAACATGTACACGCTGATGTGCATTTTAGATACCAAACCTCCTAGATGAAAAATCCCTTTAGAAATAAGGTAAAATAAATAGAAGTATAAATGTCTGTTGTAACAAACAAAAACAACATAAAAACATGAACAACTGACAACCATAAACAAGGAACAACTCAGACCGCACATTACCGAGAACATAGGTCTGACTGAGCAACAAAAAATAGTGACGGTTCGTGACCGATCCACTCCAACGCAAGACGTGTCTCCCGAAAGGCTCACACAGCCAAAAAAAATTTTTTTTTAAATTAAACCTACTCTCCATTAGTCCCCTCTAAAAAAGAAAAAAGGAGTGTCAGTCTTACCAGCAAAGAGATCGTTGTACCGGATATATAGGGACAATATCCCAGTAGAAGAGAGGAGAGAAGAAAAAGCAAAAAATAGGTTTAGCAAGCGTCCATGTTCATCCTGCCATCATCCCCTCCTGGGCAGCTAGGACCATGTCCATCCCGGCCATCAAGCCCCTCCCGCCGGGCTGGAGAAACAGCGGTCACTGCTCCCCCGTCGTCCCCCCGCAGAGCTGCGGCATACGTTCTCCGCTGAGACAGGGAGCTGACAAAATCCTCCGCTTTCTGAAGAGAATCGAAGCTCCTCTGCTCACCCTTGTGCCGTAGTTTAATTACCGCCGGATAGATGAGGAAGGGCTGGAGACCAAGCGCTGTCATCTTCTTCAAAACCGGACCAAATGCCTTTCTCCTGATCGCTGTAGCTGGACTAAAGTCGGGAAAAAATAGCAGTGTGACATTGTTCTGTGCACATTTCACCGGATAAGCCTGCCGGGCACCCTTCAGGATTTCCGATCTGTCATGCCATCTTAGTACACGGAAGATGAGAGTGCGCGGCCGATCGGAGCCCCTCCCTCCGTCATACATGCAGTGCGCACGGTCAATCTCAATGTCACAGCCCCTCAAGGAAGGAATCCACTTGGAAAGATTAGCTCTGAGGAAACCAGCTGTGTCAGGACCCTCCATCCCTTCTGGCAGCCCCACCAGTCTTACGTTGTTCCTCCTGCACCTGTCCTCCATATCCGTCATCTTCTCGGTGAGTCGCTCCAGCTGATTTTTTAAGTCCGTGACTGTCCTCCTATCTTCACGTGCCGCTGCCTGAACTGAATCAACGCGGTCACGCGTCTGCTTCGTCTCGGTAGCTATGGCCTCAAACTCCTCTCTTAGCTCTTTAACAGACTTGTTGGTCGCTTGTATGTCCTCACGCAGTTCGCGCAATGCTGGAATCAGCACCGAGTCCATCGCATCTCTTACTGCCGAATTCACAACCGAATTCAAAGTGCTTTGGTGTTCTTTAAATGCTAGTTCAGTGCGGTTAGCAATAGCCTCGTCGAGGTCTTCTCTGGAGATGGCTGAATCTCTGAATTTTTTCTTCATTGGCGATTGCTCAATCTCTCTTTTCCGATCCCCTTTGTCTGCCTTAGCACTCATGATGGGTCCAATGCAGAGTGGTTTAAGTTTTACTGACAGGATCGTAAAATATGTGGCAAAGTGAGCAGAGCGAAAGACTAAGCCTGCATCGCCGTCAAAGGGTCACGTGACCCCCCCCCCCCCGATATGACGGTCATCTTGAAGTCTTAAAGGCACAGTAGCATATGGATGCTTACTAAAAAGGTAATTGCAATCTTTTTATCTTCTGAAGTTTATGTTTACCTCTTTACCTCTTTTATCTGAAGTTTATTTCTCACAATTTTTACTTTTTTTCCTAAGAATTGCAAGTTTACATATTGCAAATTTACATATCACAATTCTGACTTTTTTTTTCTCTCAGAATTCTGAATTCACATCTGAATTCACAATTCTGTTTCTGCCACAGAATATTTTTTTTTTCTAAAGTTAATTGCTAATTTATCTCTCAATTATGACTCTTTTTTTTACCTTAGAATTGCAGGTTTATCTCACAATTTGAATTTTTTTCAGAATTGTGACTTTAAAACAGTTACAATTCTGACTTTTTTCCCTCAGAATTCTGTTTTTCTGTTTCCGCCACAAAATAAAATAAAAAATATATATTAAAAAAGTTAATTGCGTAATTTATCTCACAATTCTGACTTTACCTCACAGTTACAGGTTTATATGTCACAATTTGAATATTTTTTTCCTGAATTGTGACTTTAAATCTCACAATTCTGACTTTTTCCCCTCAGAATTCACATCTTGCAATTTTGACTTATTTCTCAGAATTCTGAGTTTACATCGTTCAATTCTTTTCTGCAGAACAGCAAGTTATAAACTCGCAATTACAAGTTCAAATCTTGCAATTCTGTTTTCCTGTTTCTGTCATTGAACAAAATTAAAAAGGTACACTGCCCTCCAAAGGTTTGGAAACACCCTAGAAAATGGAGTTTTGGACAATATTGGCATGAATCCTTTTTAATTTGTGATAATTTTGCACTGATAAGGGACAACACAAACTACGAAAACATATTTTATTACATAAACCGTTTATACATAGAAAAAACTTACATTTTTGATTCATCAAAATATCCACCATTAGCAGCTATTACAGCTCTGCATAATCTGGGCATCCGAGCTGTCAGTTTATTCAAACATTGACTTGATATATTACTCCAAGCCTCCTGAAGGATTGCCCAAAGATGATTCACACTGGTTGGACACTTCTTACGGACATCATGGTCCAGTTCCTAGTAGCTCAATTGGGTTGAGGTCGGGTGATTGGGGAGGCCATTCCATGACAGACATGATGCCAGCTGACTGTTTCCTCTCCAAATAGGATTTGCACAGCTTGGAAGTGTGCTTGGGGTCAAGCTTGGAAGTGTGATATCGTCCAAAACCTCACTTTTCTAGGGCGTTTCCAAACTTTTGGAGGGCAGTGTAATTGCAATTTTTTATCTCACTATTCAGATTTTTTTCTGAATTCAATCTCTGAAAAAAGTCTGAATTATAAACTGCCAATAATGAAACGAAAAAAGAATAGTGAGATTAAACATTGCAGTTAACTTTTTTATTTCTTGGTGGAAAGAAGCTTCCACAGTAGCAAAAACAGGCTGTTTAATTCTGAATGTCAAAAAGGGTGGAAATGATTCTGGTCAATAGGCCTGCAGTGGCAAACAGAACTGGAAAAAGCTGCTTTTAAACTCCCTTCTGAAATGTTATTCTCCTCACCTGCTGTCTTTGTCCTCTCACCTCATCTCTTTACCCCTGGGCTCTATTTGCATTCAGAACGATGTCCGATGTCCTGCTTAAAATAACCTCACAGTCTCACATCTTCAGCAGGAGGGCATCCCAGGGGTCCAGAGTCACGGTTCTGTCGAATGTTCTCTCCCTTTCTCTCTTTGCCTCTGTTTGTCCTTGTGGTGTTCGATTGCATCCTGAAGAATAACGATAAAAAGCACAGTGCGGAGTTGCAGAGATTACTGGATGAACCAATACTTCACGATCAACAAAGAAATATTCAACATTTATTCATTTAGCAGACACTTATTTTATGTGAATTATGTGTCAAGTGATTTCAGGCATATTTCATAGAGTTTTATGCATGTGTTGTAGGTTCCAAAAAAGTATTTGGGCACATATGGCATCCTCAGAAATATATTCCGGGTTGAAATAAGTAACTTGATTTGAAATTGTGTGATACTATTCAAAAGTAAAGGGTTAGCAAGGTTTTTTTTTTAAGAATTTAATAGTTCTATTCAGCAAGGATGCAGTAAATTGATCAAAAGTGACAGTAAATATTATATTTCAAATAAATGCTGTTTTTTCTATTCATCCAAAAAAAAAATCTTGGAAAAAAAGTAATGGTTTCCGCTAAAATATATATTTCACAATATTACTGCTTTTATTGTATTTTTAGTCAAATAAATTCAGCCTTGGAGAGCATAAGAGAATTCTTTCAAAAACTTAAAAAAAAAAAAAAAAAAAAATTTACTGACCACAAACCTTTGAATAATAGTGTAACAATGATATTCATGCATTTTAATTGTGTGCAAATGTTTTCAAAGTACAAAATGTTTTGGACTGTTTAGAAGTTTTAGAAGCAAATGCACCTTTCCAAATCCCAATCCAAAAGTTTTTGTACTTATTGCACTTGTGATCAGAATATCTAAGACGAATGTTCATACCAGGTGTAAAAGGGGATTCATCAGCAAAGCCTCAAATGTACAGTGCTGGAACACTGAAACAGAACAGCGCTCTGTGTGTGTGTGTGTGTGTGTGTGTGTGTGTGTGTGTGTGTGTGTGTGTGTAAGTCATGATGTGCACTTTGGAACAGTAGGTCTCATTCTGGGCTGATTGATTTTACAGGAGTCCTCAGCTCAGAGCTCCAAACTGCTGCTCTGCATATAAAGAAAGATCCACTGCTAGATCTACTGTAAAGCCAGGTAGCTTAAAACAATAGCTTACTAAAAATGAACTTCTGTCACTGTCACCATTTACTCACCAGCATATATTTTGCATGAAGTCCAAGCTGCTGTTTGCCACAGAATGAAAGTGAATGGGTGCTATCAATCTGCAAAAAAAAAAAAAAAGAAAAGAAAAACACAATAAATTAACTCCATATAGTCCATATACAGTAAAAGTATACATTAACAAAAGAATACATTAATTTGATCACAAGCATATAGATTGATTTCTGAAGAATCATGTGATACTGAAGACTGGAGTAATGATGCTGAAAATTCAGCTTTACTTCACAGGAATAAATTTCATAAACATGCAATAAAACATAGCACATGCCTGCCATCGTGGACGTCAAAGATGGCACTTGCATGCAAGTGTGCACAAGACTTCAAAGGTACAGCAAAGGGGAGGATTTTTAGAGACTTGCGGAAAAACACATTTTCATACTTTTAAGATGCTTCAGCATCGACTTCCAAGTAAGTAACAAAGCTGTCAGAAATCAAACACACACTAAACTCTTAAACTCTTGGGCATGTTGGACGGTGTGGCCCGTTCCTCACTGGCATCTAAAACGAGTGGAGCAACCCAATGACTCAGCCAGTGAAATATGAAGGCTTTTAGCAGCCGGCCACAGAGGATCACTTACACTCAATTATGTCTCATTTTTGGGGGTTCAGTATGTAGTCATCCTGCAAAAAAGGGAGTCGAACAGCAGTGAATGTGATTAAAAGAGAGTTTTTGCCATGTCAATTTGGCTCGGTCAAAGAAAGCAACATCGTAAGGTCATTCATCACCTTCAGACAAACATTTCAAGACAAATTTCACCAATCCATGGTACTATTTGTAGCCTTTTACAAGCCATCTTTGGATTTAGCTGTTCCGGAACAATCCGTGCGGTGAGGAAGAGGAGGGCCAACGAGCCCTTCTCAAAGCAGAATCATCTGGACTTGGACTGTTTGGGTCTAACCAAACTCTTTCAAGTGGGGTTCTCTGGTCGCTCCACACCACTGCCAGAGGACCAAATGTGCTCCTTTCAAACGGCTGGAGAAAGTAAACACATCAGAACCAAATCAAAACCCATGCTAGACGAGAATCTGATTTTGCTTTACATGTTTAGAAGGCGTCTGCAATTTGATGAGCTATTGTTTCACAGCTTGATAGATGAACGTCACCTGACAGAGACGGATGAGGTGGTTGTTTTATTGGTTTAGTAGAAAGGGCAAAAGCAGAGACAGACTAAGGAGTGAATAATGTGCTAACAAGTCTTTGGTTGATTGTTAATTACAGATGCTCATTAAGAGCATTGATTACACCACACAATAATGAGACACATGCACAGACACACACATCCACCACACCAGATGTTCACGTCAAATGTACAAGAAACTGTATTTTTCTTAGGATGTGAAACATCCTAACAACAGTCCCAATATATGAAAAATGGACACAAATTATATAATAATATATTATAATATTATAATAATATCCACATATAGCAACTTATACAACAAACATGCACATTTTTATTAATAATAATATTATTATATTATAATTTTGTTGAAGGAATATAAAATACATATAAAATAAAATAAAATATATATAATTTCATATATATAAAATAAAATATTAATATATACATATAAATAAAAAACAAGCAGCCACAATTCAATATCCAATATCAGCCAAAAACACTTTCATATTGAACAAAAAAAAGATTTGAAATTTTGTGAAAGATAATTGGAGTATGTTATATTTTAAAATTTAAAGTGTTAAGTGTTTATTTTTAATTAATTGTGAAATTAACTCATTTTTGAGGGAAATTTGTTTATACAACAATTTCTTTTCAAAGGGTACTGATTAAAAAAAACACACCAATATCAGCTGATAAACAATAATTTGGTGTTTTCCTTTTTTAAAATAATTTTAAATAATTTGTTTAACAAAAATATTTTATATTTAATTACTGTATTTTTATTTATTGTAATACTTTAAACAAACAAACATTATTTTATAAGTAAAATAAATAATATTTAATATTGACCATATATTGAATATTGAAATATTCAAGATCACTAATATCAGCCAATAACCAATAAGGCCCATTATAGTGCATCCTTAATTAGCTCCAAATTTATTTAAGAATAAATAATATTAAATAGAAATATATTATTTAAATATAAAATATTATTTTTGTTACTGTATTTTTAATTGTAATAATAATAATTTAAATAATAATAATAATTATTATTATTATTATGAAGAAGAAGATCTTAATAAAAAGATAATTGAAATGAAAGAAATAATAATCAAAGACATATGAGACCTAGACACAAACTACATGCACATATACAACATGCACACACACACACACACACACACACACACACACTCAATAATGAGCGGATTAGACAGGATCAGGTGGTCTGTGTAATTAGTGTGAGATTAATTAGCATTTGTTCAGCAGCTTTAGCGGTTGGTGATTATTTTCTCATTAATTTGAGCTTAAACTCATTCCAAAAACAAACTAAACTAAATATTTGTAAAGCTATACTTCCACATTAATACTACGGCATCTTCTCCAGGACATTTGGCTCAACGGAACTGTGGAAAATCTTTCACAAAAGCAGCAGCTCCAGTGAGTCTAAGCCAGCGCTGGTTTTACTTACAGGTCAAAAGCTGCAAGTGAAGAGAAACAGAAATTCACATTCCTGAGACACATCAGACATTACTCCAACCAGGAAACATAGTGTCAGTAGTTCAGTTTATCTGTCTGGGGTTGTAAAACAGTCGCACATTACTTATTGTAAAACCCATATGCTCACATGCATATACTGACAAATACACTCGAATGCATGTGCAGTATATGCTATATCCTGCTAGTCATCCAAAGTTATATCATTGTTACTTTACTGCAGAGGAGAACCAATGGTCATATTTCACATGACATTAGCAGCGTTTGGGAGCTGCTGATTGGAAATAAACTGCAGGTTTCAACTAAAACAAAATGGAAAATAGTAGGACATCTGCGGCAGTTATTTAATTTTTCCATTCCTCACCATCTCCTCTGATGAATGAAGATCTGGCACTTGTATTTTTGGTAGCACCTGCAAAGACATCATCATTCAGCAATTCATAGCACAATAAATCTTTACAACACACATCAGCAGGACTTTCCCTGAACGTCTCAAGATCACACAAACTTTTCCAATACGATGTGCTGTCACTCATCCCGTCTCTCCATTCCTTCAGGATGGTCTAGAAGTAAATCCAGGCAGAAAAAGACCTCTTGTGCATGTGTTTGTTGAGTACTACAGGGCAAGGTGGAGGCCGGCATTCTGCACTGGAGTGTGAATTTCACAGAACGGCATCACATACGCGTCTAAACTCACTTTCCGAAAGCCAAACCTGCCCCTGAGCTAACTGGAAAGCTCACAGAGAGGCTCCTCACGCATACTAGAGCAACAAAGGTGTCCTGTGTCACCTGTTTCCACAGTTCTAGAGGCCTTATGAAACCTCGCAAATCCAGGATAGAGCCCACATTGTAGAATATTCTGGTTAAGAACAACCCACTGAAACAAGGCCTTCTGTAGCTCTGCAAGATGACACACTACACAAAACGTGACAAACACATTCACACACTGACCACATCATCACACCGAATGTGTTTTCACAAGCACTCACAGTTGTGATGTTGTGATACTTTCACATTTTCTATCCCACAGCGGTTAAAGATCTGGCTTTGTAGTTGAAAGGTTACAGCTTTAACCAAGATTCAAACTTGAATATCAGCCATAATGCTGAACAAGGTGCATGCAGTCAACAGGAAGTTAAAATGGACCCAGTTTTCTTAATGTGATGTGATAGGCTACATTAATTTAATATTTAAATTATTTAATATTTCATTTAATTCAATATTGAATTTTATTTAATATATAATTTGATATAATAGTTTAAACTTTAAATTAAAATTACATTTATTTCTAATTAATTTATTTCATACATTTATTTCTAATTAATATTATTAATTTAAATCGAATTAAATTAAAGATAAATTATTTTGAAATTAAATTTTTTATTATTTTAAAATTAAATTAAATTAACTGTAAATTAAATTAAATTAAAATTTTATTCAAATTAAAAATTAAATTATATTAAATTAAATGTAAAAGTTTTTATTAAATTTAAAAACAAAATCCATAATTCCCGTTACGCACATTTTTCTTTGTTAACTTGTTAAAATAATAACACAGTATAAATGCAATAAATTGATATTCTTATCATTTGACCGTACAATTATCTTCTCTTTCAGAGGTCAGAGAAATTCTTCCATTCTACACATTACACTATAGGTAAAGTTGAGCACTTTTCATTATGGGACATGGTGTGTAAAAATAGTATAAGTACTGTGGTAGTATATCATTCAGAATTTATCAGTGGTTATATTCTTGTGCATTAGATAGTGAAGACTAAGGCCACTGATCCAGATTTTTTTTTTAAAAAAAGGTTTCCTTCCACATCCTGATAGATTAGATTACAAAAACAGTATTATCTGATGGTCAGGACTCTGTTGTCAGATGATTTACAGTGTAACTGCACATAAATGATATTTTCTGTAAATCATGATTTCACAGGAAGCCACACCAAAAGGACGCAGAGGTCATGAGTGCCACCACACAGCTGATGGGGAAAATACTTCATTACATCAGTGACAGAAAGTGAAAGAGCTAAAATTACAGCTGTACACACGGCCAGTGAAGTCACTCAAAAATCACGTGGAACGGGAATTTGATGAGGAAAATTAAAGAGATCTGATTTTACAAGACTGATTTGTGCAATGCAGATGCATTGTGGTTAATGTCTGGTCATGTTTTTTTAGCTTAAGTTGTTAGATATTGGTTTTATTTTATCAGATTTTTGTGGTGTTCTTAAAAAGTTTCCCTCATCTGGAACATGAAGGTAAACTATATTTTCTGGCCTACACATCCAAAAAAAAATCCAAATTATTTTGGGACTCACAGCCAACTACACCAGGTGTTTCTATCATCTCAGCTGATCTGACAATGTTATATATGTCTTTGTGTGTGTGTGTGTGTGTGTGTGTGTGTGTGTGTGTGTGTGTGTGTGTTGTGTGCATTAGAGAGTGAGTATGCGATAAAGTTTTCACTTGATCTAATGGCATGAGTAGATATCCTTGGGCCTGTATTGACATTCTTACACACGATGACCAAAACACACTCTCACTGCAGACCATGTGCTGTCAGACACACAACACACACCTCTCATAACGCATGTCAGCATTGTTTATGAGGATCCAAAAACTGCTCAAAGTAATCTGGGCATGCTGCTCAAGCCACACATGACAATGTACTACTGTAAGCGATCTTTGCTTTACAGTTGGAATTCATTGACAATACATTGACTAAACTATGAGAAACTATTGTTTGTGGAGAACAATAATAGAGAATGAAACCACTATTTATTAAAAGTATTACTGAAAAGTAATATGTGACATTAAAAGAGTAGTTCACCCAAAAATAAAAAGGCGTTGAAAAGGTCCAAGATTCAGAGTTTGTTTCTTCATCTGAACAGTTTTGGAGACATTTACTGTAGCATTACATCACTTGCTCACCAATGGATCATCTGCAGTGAATGGGTGCCGTCAGAATGAGAGTCCAAACAGATTATAAAAACATCACAATAATTCACAAGTAATCCACACGACTCCAGACCACCAATTAATGGTTTTTTTAACTGAAAAACTGCATATTTTTAAGAAACTAATCCATCAAGACGCAAGCCATTGCTTCCGGCTAAAATATGAATCCTTTATCCATAATATTACTTTCTCCAGTGAAAAGTCATCTTGCCTGAATTGGGAGAGAAATATGCATAGATCAAACAGTCCAAACAAATATGTTGGTGGATTTTGATGTGAGAGGACAACAGGGGATGGACTTTTCTCACTGGAGGAAGCATTATTATGAATTATTGTCACATAGCCTTGCCCTTTTGTTTTAAAAGATGGCCTGGAGTCATGTGAATTACTTGTGGATTATTGTGATGTTTGTATCAGCTGTTTGGACTCTCCTTCTGATGGCACACATTCACTGCAGAGGATCCATCTGTGAGCAAGTGACGTAATGCTAAATGTCTCTGAAATTCTTCAGATAAAGACACAAACTCATCTAGATTTTAGAAGATCTTAGATCTTACTCATCTAGATCTTAAAAGTAAATATAAAAAAGTACCATGGAACTGCCACATGCTGACACACATTCAATTTAATTTGTTATAATTTCAAAGATTTTTAAAATAGAATTCAGATTCAGTTTGAAAAGTGCCATCGAAGTGCCTTTTTTTTAGATAGGTTTGAAGTAACACTCTTTGTTTTTTATGCCTGTAACTGGAGGATTCCTTAAACTAATCAGTGTTATATGTTTGTAGACAAAACGTCATTGTGTCAGATGGCATGAGTTCTCCAGGCGTATGGAAGACTGACAAACAGCACCTGGCAAGGGCTGCATTGAACGCTTGATTATCGGCAGGAAGTCTTGAAGTAAAGCACAATAGAGTGTTTTGTTTCTCTTTCAACTTTCCTCCCTCCTTTTCCTCCTCCTCCTTTTTTCTATCCAAACAAAGCTGAACATGGCTGTTGAGAGTATTCAGTGATTCACCACCTGTGTGTGTATTTTTGAGTGCATAGATACAGGTCACATATTTAAAGGGCTTTAAAAACAACAAAAAAGTGGAGTTTTTCTGCTGGCAAGACGTCAGCGGCTGTCAGTTTCCAGAAGAGAGGCATATTTTTGGTTAGGAGTTAAACAAAGCGGAGTACACAGTGTCACTCTACCACACGGATGTGAAATTCCAGCTGTCTGTCAAACTTTAGCTGCAGTTTCTGCAAGTAACTTTGCATCTCAATGTTGTAAGATCAGAAAACAAAAATAAATTCAATGGAAAGAGTGAGCAGAAATTAGTGGATTCACATGCCATTGTGCATTGTATAATATTACATTCACCTTGAATGCAAAAAAAAATAATACTTGACATCTGACTTGACTGTTTAGACTTTTTTTTTTTTTCAAAAATAAACCCAATGCTGAAAACAAAACAATGTCTGTTTTCAGATATTATGCAATAAATGCTAGCTGAAAAGTAATTTTATTCTTCTGTGTTTGCGATTAACAAAAGGCAGGAGTCAGGAAATACGTCTCAGCTCAGATAAGGAAAATACCTGTGGTGTCATGTTGCGTTTAAGTCATTTCAAGGATTAAATTCAGTGGTTTTCAGTTTTCCATTCACTAATCTTTAACTGAACGATTAGTTTACTCAGTTTGCAAGTTTTCACCTAGCAACCACCCACAACACCCTAGAAAGTTTGGGGCTGGTAATGTTTCTGAAAGAAGTCTCTCTATTTATTTGATCAAATATTATATTATATATTTTAAAATTTGATGCATTACCGTGATGCGCAGCTGAATTTTCAGCATCATTGCTCCAGTCTTCAGAGTCACATGATCTTTCAGAAGTAATTCTAATATGCTGATTTGCTGCTCAAGAAACATTTCTTATTATTAACGATGTTGAAAACAGTTGTGCTGCTTAATATTTTGTGTTTCAAGATTCTTTGATGAATAGAAAGCTCTAAAGAACAGCATTTGTTTTAAATTGAAAGGTAACACTTTACAATAAGGTGTCATTTGTTAACATTAGTTAATGTATTAACTAGTATGAACAAACAATGAAAATACATTTATTACAGTATTTATTAATCTTTGTTAATGTTAGTTAATAAAAATACAGTCATTCATTGTTAGTTCATGTTAGTTCACAGTGCATTAACTAATGTAAACAAACACAACTTGAGATTTTAATAATGCATTAGTAAATGCTGAAATTAACATTAACTAAGATTAATGAATGCTGTAGAAGTATTGTTAAATCTTAGTTCATGTTAACTAATGCAGTTAACTAATGAACCTTATTGTAAAGTGTTACCAATTTAAATATTTTTTAAAAGGTCACTTTTGATAAATTTAATGCATTCTCACTGAATAAATTATCTCTTTTTTTCCTGATCCAAAATCTAACCTCACATGATAAAAATCAATCCTCTTGCATCTCTGGACTACTGATTTTCAGGGTCAGTTTACAACCACTTTCCATATTGTTTTGGAAGACAGATTATCTTGCATCATTCCACATGATTATACTATACATGTTTTTACCAAGCAGCTTAAAAGTGTTGACAAAATAACTCATGATAAGGCAGATGATTAGTGCATTTGATAAAAGTTTTTTATATATAGCCTATATATATCTCAATTATTTACCTTCACCCTGTTTTAACAACACTCATCTCAACTGGTTGTATATAGCAATGCCAAGATCATAGATTTGATTCCCAGACAACATGCAAACTGACATTAAAATGCTCTTTAATGTCTGCCAATTTTAAAATAAATATGTCTAGCTATTATTAAGAAAAAAACAGATTACATTGTGTGGTACTTGTGATATTTTGTCTGTGATCCAGTCCCTTATACGAGGCATGCAACACACGTTTTCCCTGGAAGTTAAAACTCATTGTGAAATTCCTGAGGAGTTCTGTATTTTCCCCACAACACAAAATATGTTTGACAAACAGCCATCAACTATATATGGATTATTCACATGGTTTTAAAATATTCCCAATTCAAGGTCCTGAGGTTTGGCATGGGAAGCGTCCAGTTGAACTAAACTAAGCGGGACATCAAACTGTGGAAACACAGCGTTCACAAAATAGGAAATCATTTGTGACGTCTGATAGGTGGCGATTGGTCTTGAGCAAATCTCGGCTGTTTTCTTAGAGTAAGGGGATTCAATTCAAAGAGAGTTTGTCTGCCAAACGGAACAGGCTGAAAGACCGGAGAGTGTCCGTCACCAGGGAAACCACAGATCCGATCGAACTCGCAGCGAGGGGCGAAGTCAACATGGCCAGTCTGACCCAGATTTCACGTTCCTCACAGACAGTTCCTCGGTTTCTTGCTTTTTTTTATCTGTTCGATGAGGGGAGCAGATCCAGACATTAAGGCAGCTTTACACATGTGTTTTGTCTATGTTTAAACCTCTATAGGCCTAGAGAAATATCTCAAAAGTAGTCTATGGGGTTAAACAAAAAAAAGTTGGGCAAACTTAAAATTTTAAGGCAACCAGCTTCAGCAGATTTTTGAGTTTTCTCAACTTCTTATTTTCAGTTTATACAACAAAAAGTTGAGAAATTTCCTAAAAAATAAGTTGAGAAAACTTAAAAATCTGCTTTAGCTGGTTGACTTAATTTTAAGGTAGCCCAACTTTTTTTTTTTTACAGTGCAGAGAAAAGAGTCTGAAATGATCTCTGCATGCTGCTTCCTATGTAATAGAGGAAGTAAAGAAACTTCTTTTGTTCCTGTTTCCTCTATGTGTCTGTCAATTTATATTCATAACATAATGGAGATGAGAACTAAACAACAGCCTCTGTGCACTAATCTGAAAACATTACGGCCTGAAATATTATTTACTAGAATTCTAATTACTTTCAATTATGGAATGTGTTCCAACTCTAATCTTTTGACTGTTAACTACCATTCAAAAGATTGGAGTCGGAAATATATATTTTAATGTTTTTGTAATAAGTTTCTTATGTTCATCAAGGCTGCATTTATTTAATCAAAATACAGTAAAAACAGTGGTATTGTGTAATATTATTCCAATTTATAATAACTTTTTTTCTATGTTAATACATTTTAAAAATTAATTTATTCCTGTGACGCAAAGCTGAATTTTCAGCATCATTACTCCAGTCTTCAGTGTCACATGATCCTTCAGAAATCATTCTAATATGCTGATTTGCTCAAACCTAAGCCTGTTTTTTAGGATTTGTTGAGGTAGAAAAAGAATAGCATTTATTTAAATCAATATTCTGTCCATTTTGATCAATTGAATCCATCCTTGTATAATACAAGTATAGTATAAAAAAAGTTAGAGTTAACCTGACCAGTTTGTTTAATAACCTGTTCCTTTGAGACAGTTTTATTAGCCATATAACCAATGCAAAATTCATTACATGGAATTGAGACAGTCAAGATCAGTTCACTCTACAGCCATTTTGAAAATAGAATCAGAATGTCAAAATTAACTGTATTTTCCTGGCTGCTCTAATTAATAAAAGACATTTGGCTCTATATCTAAGGACAATCTGGAGAGCGTCTGTCTGGGTATTGTAGCACTTTAGGTTTTGGGCTTAAACACCTGCATAATGATTCACCGCTGTCACACTGTTATGAATATTAGTGATTACATCACTGGTCCTGAATCAGTTCTGAAAGTGATTTCATAGTGACTGGGCCATACTTATGCTACAGGAAGGTGCATGAAGAAAATACCAGATCCACTATGAGTGTTCAATTTGTATAAGTCTGCTATATCTATATCGAAATTGTCTTTGTTAATAAAGTTAGCAGATTTGGCAGAGGAAAAAGAATAACTACTTTCACTGATGGTGAGAATCTAGTCATGTCTGTGCATTAATGGATGCATTGCTGGGTTTGTGTGTGTTATAATCAGCATATCCTGCATAATAAAGGAATTAGTTCTGCTCTGTCTTTCTAAATCTTAGCTGTGAGTGTGTTACATGGGGAATTCAGTGTGATTCAGACATTTTCTCCCATGATACATTTCAAAAGGCAGACTTGCTTTGTTCGAAGACTCCAGGTGCTGATGTATCCATCTGTGAGTGACCTAATTCTGAGCACTCACAAGAGACGGCAATCATAATCACATACAAGCACTACTACACAAACCACAACACAATACGGCATACAAATAATCTTTTTTATGTGTTTTTATGCTTATACTTTTATGATTACTGTCTTTTCTGAGTGCTCAGGTCTCTTATATAATACATGGACATCTCAGCAGGTTTTAAATTATTACATAATTTTCTTGTTTCTATTTACAATTTACATAAATGTAATAAATGTTATTTTATAAATATTCACATTACAATACATGTATATAAGTAAATGTTATAACAATTATGTATTATATTACATTTTATATATTTATTTTAATTTAAAAATGTGATTTAGTTATTACAATAAAATATTTAAATTAAGATTAAGTCCAGTATAGTATATTCTATTTACATATTTATACATATTATATAAATATATTATACAAACCCGATTCCAAAAAAGTTGGGACACTGTACAAATTGTGAATAAAAACAGAATGCAATGATGTGGAAGTTTCAAATTTCAATATTTTATTCAGAATACAACATAGATGGCATATCAAATGTTTAAACTGAGAAAATGTATCATTTTAAGGGAAAAATAAGTTGATTTTAAATTTCATGGCATCAACACATCTCAAAAAAGTTGGGACAAGGCCATGTTTACCACTGTGTGGCATCCCCTCTTCTTTTTATAACAGTCTGCAAACGTCTGGGGACTGAGGAGACAAGTTGCTCAAGTTTAGGAATAGGAATGTTGTCCCATTCTTGTCTAATACAGGCTTCTAGTTGCTCAACTGTCTTAGGTCTTCTTTGTCGCATCTTCCTCTTTATGATGCGCCAAATGTTTTCTATGGGTGAAAGATCTGGACTGCAGGCTGGCCATTTCAGTACCCGGATCCTTCTTCTACGCAGCCATGATGTTGTAATTGATGCAATATGTGGTCTGGCATTGTCATGTTGGAAAATGCAAGGTCTTCCCTGAAAGAGACGACGTCTGGGTGGGAGCATATGTTGTTCTAGAACTTGGATATACCTTTCAGCATTGATGGTGCCTTTCCAGATGTGTAAGCTGCCCATGCCACACGCACTCATGCAACCCCATACCATCAGAGATGCAGGCTTCTGAACTGAGCGCTGATAACAACTTGGGTTGTCCTTGTCCTCTTTAGTCCGGATGACATGGCGTCCCAGTTTTCCAAAAAGAACTTCAAATTTTGATTCGTCTGACCACAGAACAGTTTTCGACTTTGCCACAGTCCATTTTAAATGAGCCTTGGCCCAGAGAAAACGCCTGCGCTTCTGGATCATGTTTAGATATGGCTTCTTTTTTGACCTATAGAGTTTTAGCCGGCAACGGCGAATGGCACGGTGGATTGTGTTCACCGACGATGTTTTCTGGAAGTATTCCTGAGCCCATGTTGTGATTTCCATTACAGTAGCATTCCTGTATGTGATGCAGTGCCGTCTAAGGGCCCGAAGATCACGGGCATCCAGGATGGTTTTCCGGCCTTGACCCTTACGCACAGAGATTGTTCCAGATTCTCTGAATCTTTGGATGATATTATGCACTGTAGATGATGATAACTTCAAACTCTTTGCAATTTTTCTCTGAGAAACTCCTTTCTGATATTGCTCCACTATTTTTCGCCGCAGCATTGGGGGAATTGGTGATCCTCTTCCCATCTTGACTTCCGAGAGACACTGCCACTCTGAGAGGCTCTTTTTATACCCAATCATGTTGCCAATTGACCTAATAAGTTGCAAATTGGTCCTCCAGCTGTTCCTTATATGTACATTTAACTTTTCCAGCCTCTTATTGCTACCTGTCCCAACTTTTTTGGAATGTGTAGCTCTCATGAAATCCAAAATGAGCCAATATTTGGCATGACATTTCAAAATGTCTCACTTTCAACATTTGATATGTTATCTATATTCTATTGTGAATAAAATATAAGTTTATGAGATTTGTAAATTATTGCATTCCTTTTTTATTCACAATTTGTACAGTGTCCCAACTTTTTTGGAATCGGGTTTGTACTTATATTATACATATATAAATATATAATAATAATAATAATATGGAAATTCTATTTACATATTAATATATATTACATATATTTACATTTATTATATGTAAATTGTACAATTGCAAATTATTAAAAATGTTATTAATTATTTAATAACATTTATTAAAACCTTTAAAAAATATATTAAAAATGTAATACTATATAAAATAAACGGTATATAAAAAAAAGTATCAATATTCAGTGTTGGGGAGTAACTAGTTACATGTAACGGAATTACGTAATTTAATTACAAAATAAAAGTAATTGTAATCAGTTACAGTTACTGAGAAAAAAAATGTAATTAAATTACAGTTACTTATGAAAATGTTAAGGATTACAAAGGGGGTTACATCTGATTTTTTTCACACACACTCCCACATACATTTAATTGATTTCTTTCATAAATTGCAGTGACTGCTCTAAAATATGAAACACCAATGTTTCAGAAGTTTATAACATGCTTATCCGATAACTCTTATATTTCCCATATGGGTTTTTGTATATGCTTTATTTTTTAAGATTAACTGTTTTTTTCTAAGGCATTGTTAGATCCAATGTTTCCTGTCATAGCTATGCAAAGATTTGATTTCAAAAACAGTATCATAGCTATTTTTTATTTCTTGTTTCTTATTATATCTTGTTATGATTTTACAACCCCAAATCAGAAAAAGTTGGGACAGTATGGAAAACGCATATAAAAAAAGAAAGTAGTGATTTCTAAATTTACTTTGACTTGTATTTCATTGCAGACAATATGAACACAAAATATTTCATGTTTTGTCTGGTCAACTTCATGTCATTTGTAAATATACATCCTTTCCTGTCATTCAGACCTGCAACACATTCCAAAAAAGGTTGGGACAGTAAAGCATTTACCACTTTGTAATGTTGCCATTCCTTTTCACAACACTTAAAAGACATTTAGGGACTGAAGACACCAAGTGATGAAGTGTTTCAGGTGTAATTTTGTCCCATTCTTCCTGGGGGGGGGGGGGGGGGGGGGGGGGGGGGGGGGGGGGGGGGGGGGGGGGGGGGGGGGGGGGGGGGGGGGGGGGGGGGGGGGGGGGGGGCCCCCCCCCCCCCCCCCCCCCCCCCCCCCCCCCCCCCCCCCCCCCCCCCCCCCCCCCCCCCCCCCCCCCCCCCATAGTACATACTATCTATTGTCACTGCAGCCATATTGTTAAAACAGACATTAAAATCAAAATATCTGGCTTTGGCACAGTGTTCTAGAATGTGGTGATAATGGCACAAGCATTAATGAAAAAGGAACAGATGGGGAATTATTCCACTGCCAAATCAAAATCATGCACACACTGTCCACATACATTCAATAAAACACAAGATTTGGATGAAAAAAGACAGATCTGAATTCCAGAGATGATGATTGTTTCATCTGCGGAAAGGTTTTGTATAGTTCTCCTCTCCTTTTGGCAACGCTAAGACAGCTGAGTTATGTTTCAGACCGAATCTTGTCTGGGGATTTGTTTTTGTACTTATTTTTAAATGTGAATCTCTATGAATGAATGGTTGTTGAGACAGTCTCATGCTGCCATGAGCGAGAAATAATGATCGTACCGTTCCACTGATGAACGGAGGGGTCGACGGAGAGGGTTTGTGAGGTTTGGAGTGCAGGTCAGGATTGATTTGTTTGCTCAGATGGTTTGAGATGGCAGTCTGGAGAGGGAAAAATTGATCAGCAGGGGTGACAGATCAGGTGGTCAGATTTAACTATACTTGTACTTCAGTTAAAAACTAAAGTTACTATGACTTGTTAATCATATACTTTTTTTTACAGTGTCCATTTATAGTACTTTACTGAATAGTGAATAATGGAACAATATGGAAACTGAATATTCTCCAAATAATGTTTTTCACATTTATAATATACATTTTCACAGTATAAATTGGGTATAATTGCTATATACAATAATAGCTGCCTTTTACATTTTAAGATGGAGTCCCTCATATGAGGATAATCCTATTTGGGAGTCTGTGGCATCTAAAAGACTGAAAACCCTAGCTCTATATAACTCAAGTGATATATTTCCGTTTTTTT
This sequence comes from Aspiorhynchus laticeps, assembly GCA_023376895.1. Classification (NCBI taxonomy): domain Eukaryota; kingdom Metazoa; phylum Chordata; class Actinopteri; order Cypriniformes; family Cyprinidae; genus Aspiorhynchus; species Aspiorhynchus laticeps. The sequence goes on from CM041793.1 coordinate 41,495,640, forward strand.
GAAGTCATATGTTGTTAAAAAAAAACTATTTTCTAACATTTGCACAACAAACATATTATCACAAGAACATACGAGGTTAATCTTACAAAAGAGTAGCCTGGTTTTGTTTTGGGAAATAGTTTTTCCGTACAATATGTGCTTTGAAAAGGAGACAAAATAGATTTATTGTTATCATTTTATGGCCTTCAAATTTACAAAACAGAAAGACAGATAGCATGTCTGTTTCTCAAGCCAGAGTTCGGACTGAGAGCAACTGGAGAGAAAAAGACGTAGATTCCAGTGTAGCCCTGATCTATCTGTATGTGTGTGTGTGTGTGTGTGTGTGTGTGTGTGTGTGTGTGTGTGTGTGTGTTCCCTGGGAGGTCACTAGTGACTGGAAATGTTGAGATCACCTGTTTGTTTCCAGAGTGTTGATACAGCATTGTGTAGCTCTCATGAAATCCAAAATGAGCCAATATTTGGCATGACATTTCAAAATGTCTCACTTTCAACATTTGATATGTTATCTATATTCTATTGTGAATAAAATATAAGTTTATGAGATTTGTAAATTATTGCATTCCTTTTTTATTCACAATTTGTACAGTGTCCCAACTTTTTTGGAATCGGGTTTGTACTTATATTATACATATATAAATATATAATAATAATAATAATATGGAAATTCTATTTACATATTAATATATATTACATATATTTACATTTATTATATGTAAATTGTACAATTGCAAATTATTAAAAATGTTATTAATTATTTAATAACATTTATTAAAACCTTTAAAAAATATATTAAAAATGTAATACTATATAAAATAAACGGTATATAAAAAAAAGTATCAATATTCAGTGTTGGGGAGTAACTAGTTACATGTAACGGAATTACGTAATTTAATTACAAAATAAAAGTAATTGTAATCAGTTACAGTTACTGAGAAAAAAAATGTAATTAAATTACAGTTACTTATGAAAATGTTAAGGATTACAAAGGGGGTTACATCTGATTTTTTTCACACACACTCCCACATACATTTAATTGATTTCTTTCATAAATTGCAGTGACTGCTCTAAAATATGAAACACCAATGTTTCAGAAGTTTATAACATGCTTATCCGATAACTCTTATATTTCCCATATGGGTTTTTGTATATGCTTTATTTTTTAAGATTAACTGTTTTTTTCTAAGGCATTGTTAGATCCAATGTTTCCTGTCATAGCTATGCAAAGATTTGATTTCAAAAACAGTATCATAGCTATTTTTTATTTCTTGTTTCTTATTATATCTTGTTATGATTTTACAACCCCAAATCAGAAAAAGTTGGGACAGTATGGAAAACGCATATAAAAAAAGAAAGTAGTGATTTCTAAATTTACTTTGACTTGTATTTCATTGCAGACAATATGAACACAAAATATTTCATGTTTTGTCTGGTCAACTTCATGTCATTTGTAAATATACATCCTTTCCTGTCATTCAGACCTGCAACACATTCCAAAAAAGGTTGGGACAGTAAAGCATTTACCACTTTGTAATGTTGCCATTCCTTTTCACAACACTTAAAAGACATTTAGGGACTGAAGACACCAAGTGATGAAGTGTTTCAGGTGTAATTTTGTCCCATTCTTCCTGCAAACAAGTCTTAAGGTGGGCAACAGTACGGGGTCTTCGTTGTCGCATTTTGCGCTTCAAAATGTGCCACACATTCTCTATTGGAGACAGGTCGGGACTGCAGGCAGGCCAGTCAAGTACCTGTACCCTCTTCCTCCGCAGCCAGGACTTTGTAATGTGTGCAGAATGTGGTTTTGCATTGTCTTGTTGAAATATGCATGGACGTCCCTGGAAAAGATGTCTTCTTGAAGGCAGCATATTGTGCTCCAAAATCTCTATGTACTTTTCAGCATTAATGGTGCCATCACAGAAGTGCAAGTTACCTTTGCCAAGGGCACTGACACAACCCCATACCATGACAGACCCTGGCTTTTGGGCTTGTTGCTGGTAACAGTCTGGATGATCCTTTTCTTCTTTGGTCCGGAGCACACGGCGTCCATTCCTCCCAAAAAATACCTGAAATACTGATTCATCTGACCACAGTACACGTTTCCACTGTGTGATGGTCCATCCCAGATGCCTCTGAGCCCAGAGAAGTCGACGGCGCTTCTGGACACTGTTAACATAGGGCTTCCTTTTGGCACAGTACAGTTTTAACTGGCATTTGTGGATGTAACTACGTATTGTGGTACTTGACAAAGGTTTGCCAAAGTAGTCCTGAGCCCATATGGTGATATCGCTTATAGATGAATGACGATTCTTGATGCAGTGCCGCCTGAGGGATCGGAGATCACGGTTGTTCAGCTTAGGCTTGCGCCCTTGTCCTTTACGCACTGAAATTCCTCCAGATTCCTTGAATCTTTTAATTATGTTATGCACTGTTGAAGGTGAAATATCCAAATCTCTTCCTATCTTTCTTTGAGGAACATTGTTTTTAAACATTTCAATAATTTTCTCACGTATTTGTTGGCAAACTGGCGATCCTCGGCCCATCTTTGCTCCTAAAGGACTAGACCTTTCTTGGATGCTGCTTTTGTACCAAATCATAATTACAATCACCTGTTGACATCAACTGTTTCAAATCACATCATTATTTAACCAATTTACCTCATTACTAGCCCTAAATTGCTCCTGTCCCAACTTTTTTTGGAATGTGTTGCAGGTCTGAATGACAGGAAAGGATGTATATTTACAAATGACATGAAGTTGACCAGACAAAACATGAAATATTTTGTGTTCATATTGTCTGCAATGAAATACAAGTTAAAGTAAATTTAGAAATCACTACTTTCTTTTTTTATTTGCGTTTTCCATACTGTCCCAACTTTTTCTGTTTTGGGGTTGTACAAGGTGGTATGATTCATAGGGTCTTCTTGAAATGGTCTCAGTGGTCGTGTAAAACAACACCCTTTTTACCTTGTCAAAAACAGCTCTGTTCACAGTGACTCGATTCGGTGCATATCTCTTTACATGCTAATGAGCACTGCTCACCCCGGCCCTCTCTTCTGTGGAAGTGATCCATCCTTGAGTTTTAACTTTTTAACAAAACCTGCCTTGAATTGTCCCTCATTCAGAAAATAGTCTGGAGTAAAATGATTTGCGCAGCCAGGCATAAACACATTTAGTGAAAGAGAAGTGAAGTGAGGCCAAGTATGGTGACCCATACTCAGAATTTGTGCTCTGCATTTAACCCATCCAAGTGCACACACACAGTAGTGAACACACACACACACACACACACACCGTGAACACACACCCGAAGCAGTGGGCAGCCATATTGCTGCGGCGCCTGGGGAGCAGTTGGGGGTTTGGTGTCTTGCTCAAGGGTCTCACCTCAGTCATGGTATTGAAGGTGGAAGAGAGTGCTGGTTATTCACTCCAAAATCAAAATGGCTTGATAATTGAGACTGTTTAGGTTTTGGGGGGATTAAAAAAAGGAGTGAATTTCTATCATTGTAGGGTGGTTGTGTCTACAAACTGCTAAGACACATTTATATGCAAATAAAGATATTTTTCATCCAATGTCTCCTTTAAAGTTAAAATATTATAATCTTAATTCAAGTGATGAAAGATTTCAAAAGTCTGACAGTAATCAGTGTTGAGCACTACTGTAAGGTTAACCCTGCCTGGTTAACATGTTTGAAAATGAATAACAGTTGAAAACATTAGAAATTTAGAAAAGTAATCAAAAAGTAATCAAATGTAATCAGTTACATTACTTTAATAAAGTAATTGAAAAGTTACACTACTTATTACATTTTAAGTAGGGTAACTTGTAATCTGTAACCTATTACATTTCCAAAGTAACCTTCCCAACACTGTCAATATTATATATGTTTTATTTGAAAAATTACAGTATATGTCCAGCAATACTAAGTTATGGTACAGTCATGTGTTCTTTGTAACTGTAAATATTTTGTCATGACTGTAACTACTGTTTCCCCACAGTGAAGTCCCAGGCTGAGGTGAGAGTGAGGACAGCAGAGACTTATTTGACACCCTTGACCTGTTTAGATGACCTTAGCCTGTCTGGACTCTCTCCAGCATTACATAACGAGAAAATTTCATTCCCAGACAGCTCTATTGTTCTGTTCTTCCCTGCAAACGATGTCCAGACTACAACAGACAACACAGCAGCAAACACTATAAACAAACAGAGCTGAAATTCATGATGAGCCGCAGCACTACATTACGTCCAATCCAAGTTCACCCTGGAGACCAAATATGGATGAGCGTCTGTATCTCCCCCTCGGCAGACATGAATGAACAATGAAATGGGGTTTTATAAATCCACAGCGTTCCTCAGAGAATTTCCATCTGCTGCAGGCCAGCAACATACAGACACAAGCATCTATTGATGTGAGAACTGCTATTTCAGTTTGAGGGTTATAGTGGAATACACAAATGGCATAATATATCTACATACTGACCAGGAAACTGGGTGTCCTTGCAGGCAGGTGAAGAGGGCACTGGAGCACAGAAGCTCAAACAAGCCGCAAGCAGAGAGCATTCTGGGAGTTTGTATTTGGGTAGTGGGGTAAATGTGGCTCAGATCCCACTGCAGATTTGCAAGCGTCTGTTCTGCTTTTGTCTGAGCTGTGCTGATGGAAAACTCCTCAGTAAACTAAGAAATAATGGCTGTGAAGTCACTTTGTAGAATCAAAAATGTGTTTAATTTCCTTAATTTGACATTTTGCTTCGATTGAGTCGATTTAAATGCTTATAAATTTCAATTACGAAGTTAAAGTAAAAAATAAAATGCCATCTGCATATTTCATTTGGTAATAAAAGGTAATGAAAACAACAAAAATGCAGCAGTATATTTTATCACTGACTTCAACAAATCAATTCAATAGCAACACCGTGTCTTAATCAGGTACGATGCAACAACTTTCCAATGTCAATTAATATCTCTGTCCTCACTGACTGTCGTCTCGTGTAGCCAGACTTTTAAAGGCTTACAACATACAACTTAAACTGTCAAGCAACACCTTACGTAAGAGACTGTCTGACCAACATGTAAAAATAAGAATTTAACTGCTTTTGTTATTTATCTGACAGAATATAACAGCATACAGTATACTTCAAAGTAAAAGACTTGCTGCCACTTACCTAGAAATCCGGATTTTTGAAGTATAGCTGCATAAGAAATAATTAAATTCAACTTTGTACTGTTTTTACGCTCCCTAAACTTGACTTTAACATATGCACTGCAAGAATTGCATGTGTACATCACCATACTAGTGAGATAGCTGTGAATCCTTAAGCAACTCAGCATCACACTACAGTGTGCAACTGGTGCAACATTTTAACATATTGTAACCAAAAATAATCTTCTCTAACTGAGGTGCAAAGACTTTTCATTCAGATTGCATTAAGCTATCAACTGCAGTATTAACAGATTACTTGGCTGCATACAAACATAGCAACCAAAAGAACATATTAAGCAGCCAATCAGAACATTTTAATGTTTAATATACGTACACTTACACTACTGGTCAAAAGTCTGGAATAATTCAGATATTTTAATGTTTTTGAAAGAAATCTCTTATGCTCACCAAAGTGGCACTTGTTTGATTAGAAATACAGTAAAAACAATAATATAGTAAAATATTATAATGAATTAAAAGAACTGTTTTCTATTTAAATATATATTGTAATTTATTACTGTGACATTACAGCTGAATTTAAAGGCATCAATAGTACAGTCTTCTGTGTCACATAATCGTTCATTTATTAATAATGGTTTTAATTATTTTCAATGTTGGACACAGTTTTACTGCTTTAATATTTTTGTGGAAATCATGTTACGGTACAGCATTTATTTGAAATAGAAATCCTTTGTAACATTATACATTTCTTTACTGTCACTTTTGATTAATTTAATGCATCCTTGCTGAATAAATTTTTTTTTTCTGATCCTTATGTTTTGATAGTGTATTATGGTTTCCATAAAAATAAGCAGCAAAACCTGCTTTCAACATTGTTAATAATAAGAAATGTGTATCAAGAACAATCAACATAACAGAAGGATCTGAAGGATCATGTGATTGAAGACCAAAGTAATGGCTCCTTCCTTCAAATTGTAATAATATTTCAAAATATTATTTTTCTGTATTTTTGATCAAATAGCTATGCATACTAAAAGTTATGCATACTAAAATAGAAACCAAACAATAATCAAAAAGTAATTTTATCGTGGATTGGATATGGTGTACATGCAGATAGTAGGAGCATAGTACATACTATCTATTGTCACTGCAGCCATATTGTTAAAACAGACATTAAAATCAAAATATCTGGCTTTGGCACAGTGTTCTAGAATGTGGTGATAATGGCACAAGCATTAATGAAAAAGGAACAGATGGGGAATTATTCCACTGCCAAATCAAAATCATGCACACATACTATGAATATGTTTCCCTACTGTCCACATACATTCAATAAAACACAGGATTTGGATGAAAAAAGACAGATCTGAATTCCAGAGATGATGATTTTTTCATCTGTGGAAAGGTTTTGTATAGTTCTCCTCTCCTTTTGGCAACGCTAAGACAGCTGAGTTATGTTTCAAACCGAATCTTGTCTGGGGATTTGTTTTTGTACTTATTTTTAAATGTGAATCTCTATGAATGAATGGTTGTTGAGACAGTCTCATGCTGCCATGAGCGAGAAATAATGATCGTACCGTTCCACTGATGAACGGAGGGGTCGACGGAGAGGGTTTGTGAGGTTTGGAGTGCAGGTCAGGATTGATTTGTTTGCTCAGATGGTTTGAGATGGCAGTCTAGAGAGGGAAAAATTGATCAGCAGGGGTGACAGATCAGGTGGTCAGATTTAACTATACTTGTACTTCAGTTAAAAACTAAAGTTACTATGACTTGTTAATCATATATTTTTTTTACAGTGTCCATTTATAGTACTTTACTGAATAGTGAATAATGGAACATAACAGAAACTGAATATTTTCCAAATAATTTTTTTTCACATTTATAATATACATTTTCACAGTATAAATTGGGTATAACAGCTATATACAATAATAGCTGCCTTTCACATTTTAAGATGGAGTCCCTCATATGAGGATAATCCTATTTGGGAGTCTGTGGCATCTAAAAGACTGAAAACCCTAGCTCTATATAACTCAAGTGCTATATTTCTGTTTTTTTTGAAGTCATATTTTGGTAAAAAAAGCTAAATTCAAACATTTGCACAACAAACATATTGTCACAAGAACATACATTTGCAGGGAGGTTAATCTAACAAAAGAGTAGCCTGGTTTTGTTTTGGGAAATAGTTTTTCTGTACAATATGTGCTTTGAAAAGGAGACAAAATAGATATATTGTTATCATTTTCTGGCCTTCAGATTTACAAAACAGAAAGACAGATAGCATGTACGGTCTGTTTCTGAAGCCAGAGTTCGGACTGAGAGCAACTGGAGAGAAAAAAACGTAGATTCCAGTGTAGCCCTGATCTATCTGTATGTGTATGTGTGTGTGTGTGTGTGTGTGTGTGTGTGTGTGTGTGTGTGTGTGTGTTCCCTGGGAGGTCACTAGTGACTGGAAATGTTGAGGTCACCTGTTTGTTTCCAGAGTGTTGATACAGCATTCTGTGTGTTTCAAGACAGCAGGAGTGTCATTACAGTGTCCCACTCAACGACTGAAATATTCTGAACTCTGACACAGACGAGAGGTCTTCAACTTATCTGAGCATGTTCAATGACGTTCAGCCTCTATGATACGCAACTAAAATGTGTCTCACCCTCAAATCAATGAGAAAAACTCCAGGCCTTTTGACCTGGGCCAGTAATCTTTGCTGCTCGAGCCAAGAACTGTTTCTGATTTAGAGAACTGGCTCATTTTATTCACTAAAAAGTACCTGTTCAAAAGAATTTGTTCGCAAACTGGACACAATTTGCCTGAGGTTATGGATTACGGGTAATAATGTTGTATGTTCAGTTTCTTGCACAGATTGATTGTTTCACTTCATAAGACCTCAATATATGGTCAGGAGCCCCAGGTATTCATTTTGTATTGCCTGATATACTTTTTTTGGCTCTCAAAGTGACGGTAGTCACTGACTTGCATTTTATGAATCACTTAGGACCACAGTTTCAGCTAATAATCTTATTTGCTGTTCTACTGAAAAGTAACCTACATCTTGGATGGCCCGAGGGCGAGTAAACTGACAACAGCTTTTCATTTTTGGGTGAACTGTCCCATTAAAACTTGCATACTTGCCATACAAAACTAATTTTCAAAGCTGTCATGAGCTCTTTTTGCTCATTTTTAAACATCAACTCTCTTCTTTTATGCACATCTGGCCCTGCAGAGTGTTTCACGGGACACATGTGTTGCTGTTTTCAATGGGATTTTACTTTGTGTTGAGGCCATATTGAATATCCAGTACCCCAAAAAGGGGTAATAACTTCAACCATGTACACAGCTGGTGCCAAAGAGCCAAAAGTAGGTCAATGAACAAGCCACAGCACAACCCACCACAGCATTGTGTTTCGTGTTTGTCTTCAAATAATAAGGGGGCCTAATGAAAGAAAATACGTTTTCAGTGGTAAGGAACTGTTTTGTGATGGTGTATACGGCACAAATTCAGTATCATGAAAAGCATTTAATTACATGGAGGGTTTGGTTCAGGACTTTCAATGTGTTTGAGTATACTGTAAATTCAGCTTATACAATATGCATGTTGTTCATCCTAACAAACACTGAAATATCCACAATGCATTGCTGTCTTTCTTTAAAATGCCCCAAAGTACACCATCCCCAAAGTACACCACAACCAGATGGCCCAAAAGCTCAATGGATGGATTCTCTCCATGATTAACCAGACCAAAACCGCACTTCTCCATCTCAGGCCTAACATCTCTGTACTAGACATTTCCCTCAGGAATCCTCAGATCTGTCCACAAGTTCTACTCACAAATGGAAAAAGCAGACTAGACGCAGAGCAAAACTGAAAATCTAATGTTTTGAGGCACTAGGAATCTATTTAAAACAATCTGCAAAAATGACTCATTCTAAACTTCCGCAATCTTCTGACATAAACAACTAATTGTTTATGTTTACACGTTAACAATGACACCAATTGATGCTCAGACACTCAACTGTTTTGTGATGGTGTATACGGCACAAATTCAGTATCATGAGAAGCATTTAATTACATGGAGGGTTTGGTTCAGGACTTTCAATGTGTTTGAGTATACTGTAAATTCAGCGTATACAATATGCATGTTGTTCATCCTAACAAACACTGAAATATCCACAATGCATTGCTGTCTTTCTTTAAAATGCCCCAAAGTACACCACAACCAGATGGCCCAAAAGCTCAATGGATTCTCTCCATGATTAACCAGACCAAAACTGCACTTCTCCATCTCAGGCCTAACATCTCTGTACTAGACATTTCCCTCAGGAATCCTCAGCTCTGTCCACAAGTTCTGCTCACAAATGGGAAAAGCAGACTAGACACAGAGCAAAACTGAAAATCTGTGTTTGGCTTCTACTAAAGGGGTCAAATCATGAGGAATCACATCTTCCTTGATGTGTTGAGCTAAAAGACCTGCACTTTGTATACTTTCACAACTTCCTCATAGGCACTAGGAATCTATTTAAAACAAGCTGCAAAAATGACTCATTCTAAACTTCCGCAATCTTCTGACATAAACAACTGATTGTTCATGTTTACACGTTAACAATGACACCAATTGATGCTCAGACACTCAACCTGCCTAGTCACAGTGAATTAAGGAACAACCAGGATAGATATATTATTCATAAAGATTATGGTTGAAGTATAGCTGCTGACAATTATCCTTAAATAAGTAAAAGTTTGACAAACCTTGAGTGGGTAATGCCTGCCACTCTGAATAGCCTTCTGAAGGATCCCAACATTGGAAATTCATTGTCTGCAAGTTCTCTCCAGGCGTTACATCCCTGGTTCACTTCTAAATGTCAACGAGAGGGTGGAAAATAGTAATGAGAAACTAAATTATTGTTTTGGATAAATAAAATAAAATAAAATAGATTTACTGCAGGGAGAGAAAAAACAAACAAACCATAAACAAAAGACATTTTGAAGTAAGTACCAGAATGACATTTATATCTGTATCCAGGTGGAATCTGAAGACTCTCTTCAATGTTTTCTGCAGAAAATGGGAAATCTGCAGAGTTCTACAGGATTTAAATGGCAAAATGTGTTAAACACTTTGAAATCATAATAAATTACCAAAATTATTAAGAAATGAACATGTGAAATAGAACATTAAGAAGTGAAGTGAAGTGAAGTGATGTGTGGCCAAGTATGGTGACCCATGCTCGGAATTTGTGCTCTGCATTTAACCCATCCAAGTGTACACACACAGCAGTGAACACACACACCCGGAGCAGTGGGCAGCTAATGCTGCTGCGCCCGGGGAGCAGTTGGGGGTTTGGTGCCTTGTCTCACCTCAGTCGTGGTATTGAGGGTGGAGAGAGCGCTGGACATTCACTCTCCCCATCGACAATTCCTGCCGGACCTGAGACTCGAATCCGCGACCTTCGTGTTACAAGTCCGACTCTCTATCCATTAGGGCATGACTGCCCCTGTTATAAAAGACAAAATTAAATTCTATGAAACTTTCTCTGGTTCTGTGGGCACAAATTCAGAATGTTCCTCTCCATATTTGACTTTTTCTTAACAAAAGGTACAGTATCTGAATGCAAAATTCATTTGAGTTGTTGATGCATCGGTCTGACAGTTTTCAGGGCACCGAACAAACGTGGTGTTTTTGCACTGATTTCACTATGGGGAGAGGAACAAAGTGACAAGTACCAGCAATGCTTTAAAAAAATAGAACCAAATAGAAAGGGATCAAATCGGCTCATTGTAGAAGAGGTGTAGTGATGAAAGAAAGCCTGAAGAACAGAGAGCAAAAGAAGAGGGGGAAGAGCTGTGTGTGTGCAACCAGTATTCCAGACATGTAGGGTGTCTCGCACTGGAAATGGAACTGTCAACACCCCACCACGCATCATCACTCACATCACACACACACACACACACACACACACACACACACACTCTGTTGTCCTCATTGCAATGCAATTAAACTTCTAGAGAAAAAAAATAGGGACAGAGAGGGGGATGTGCGGCGCTGTGTCCAACCGAATCTGATTTTGCTCTCCAAACATTTATTGTTCTGTTTTTGATTTTATCCATTGGATATTAATTGGATCATAAAAACTGGTCAGGTGTAGAAGGGCTGAAAGAGGGGCTGGTTACATAAGCTGAAAATTCAAGTTGTTACATTGATAAAAGAAAATAAACAAGGTCAATTTTCATTTCATGTCGACTTCAAAGGTTTTATCTGGTACAGCATTTGATCCAGTTGTAGCTCTCAGAGGAAGACAGGGGTAGATATTGTTTCTTATGAATTACGAGGTCTAGAAATTGGGGTCAAACCAAACCAGCAGTCACAAACAACAATAGACATTCACTGTGTTGTGAGATATGTGTGTCATAGTGGGTGATATACACACAGGAAGAGGTCAAAGCCCATCAATGACCATTTTCATCCTTTCAACTTTATCACTATCTATTCAGAATCAGGCAGACTTTCACATGACAAAAACCATGATTCAACAGAGAGAAGGAGATTTATGTTAAGGTTTTGAAGACTACCTCTAGGTAAGTCCTTTAGCTATCTAACAAAATAACACTAAATAAAGAGAACCTAATTGATTAGTTTTCACACCAGACCTTTTAACTAGATTATCCAGCTGTTCTAAACAGGTATTTTCTAAATGTTAAACACATAAACATAAAATGTATTAACGGGTTAGGTGGCTACATGTAATATTGGCAATTTTTACAATGCATTTATCACACTCAACTATCTGCACAAAACCAGGGCGGTACCCGTTCCAGGGCCCATGGCGGATCAGGCAGTTCAGTAAGCCATGGCGAAGCAGGGAGCACAGGAAGCCATGGCGGAGCTGGGAGCTCGGGAAGCCATGGTGGAGCAGGGAGCACAGGAAGCCATGGCAGAGCTGGGAGCTCGGGAAGGCATGGCGAGATAGACAGTCTGGAGAGCCATGGCAGATCGGCCTCCGTGGCCTAGGCTAACGGCCCGGCCCCTCCGACCAGAGCCATATAGCCCCCCCAAAAAAAATCCTTGAGGAGAATCTCGGGTCTAGAGGCCCTCCCTGGGCTGGACGAGGGAACAGGAGCCCTCCGTGGGCTAAACTCAGGAACAGGAGCCCTCCTTGGGTTAAACTCAGGAACAGGAGCCCTCCGTGGGCTAAACTCAGAGCTTCTATGGACAAGACAAGACCGACTAGACCAACTGAAACTGTTCCTAAGGATGCAACAAAACCTTCAAAAATGGCTTCAGGGGACATGACTGGACTCTGGTCAGGGGCTGGAGCCTGCACTGGACTCTGGTCAGGGGCTAGAGCCTGCACTGGAGTGAACTCTGGGACTGGAGCTGACACTGGAGCGAACTCTGGGGCTGGAGCAGACACTGGAGCGAATTCTGGAGCTGGAGCCGACACTGGAGCCGCCGGCGGGCTTGAGGGAGCCGCAGCCGGCAGGCGTGACTTTGGAGCGGCCGGCGAACTTGAGTGAGCAACGGCCGGCGGGCTTGAGTGAGCCGCAGCCGGCGGGGTTTACAGATGAACGGCCAGCAGACTTGACTGAGGATTGGCCGGCAGGCTTGAGTGAGCCACGGCCGGCGGGCTGGAGAGAGCCGCAGCCGGCGGGCTTGACTCCGTAGCAGCCGGCGAACTTGACTGATGAGCGGCGTGAATTCCCATACTTACTCTCTGTGGGCTAGGGCGCATTAGCGAGCGGCGACTTCCATGCCGCAGGTGAAAAATTAGGAAAACAAAAAAACTTTCAAAAATGGAAAAACAAAACGAGGAGAAGGGGAACCGCTTACTGTTTTGGTCCGGTATTCTGTCACGATTGCAAACTCTGGAAAAATGAGGAACAAGGAGACGAGGGTAAAACTCAAAAGCCGCTTTTCCACTGTCGGGCCAGTGCGGGCCAGTGCGAGCCAGTGCTTTAAACGGGCCGGGCGGGGCTAATAGCCTCGGACCTGTAGCACCGAGCCCAAAATCATGCAGCGTTTCCACCGTCGTGCCAGAAGCTCTGCAGCGCTTCACTAAAACCCGCCCTTTACACGCCTCTCTAGAACAATGTCACACAACCCCATCATTTCACCAACAAAGAGAAGTTATCAGAAAACAAATAATAAATAAGTCACTGGAATTAGCGCGATCACAAAACGAACATGATAAAAGCGGCCGTTTGTTTGCATATTTTGTTAAAGATTTCAATCCAAAAGCATCGATGTTTTACATTAATAGGTGATACATTGATCATAATGAATTAATCAGGATTGAAAATTATTCACACAGAAATAAAGCGGTATAAACCGTTATTTCACAAAGGAAAGAGGACACATAACTTACCCTACTTTCAGTAGAGTCTGTTTCTGTTTATTTGTAGTCACAGAATACATCACATTTAGAATCATTTCTATTTATTTTTTTCATCAAAAATACAATACAACCTGAGTAGAAGAGGGAGCTCCCGAACAAAAAACATTATTATATTTTTTTATGACATACGCGGAGCTAAAGTCTTGAGACGACACTTATGACAGATAAAATATGTTACTAAATAAATATACGATTGTGATAGCCTGATTGAGAAGCTGACTGAGAAGCTCTTATTTCTTCAAGCGGTCGTTTTTACCATGTTTACTATGGTAATGGCTAACGTGCATAGTCTTTTGCATCGCTTATTTCTGCCTTGTATGTGATCATAATCCACATCGGAACTCAAACAGTTATTTCAAACAATCGCTGCTGTTTGAAAGTGAGTTTTTATGGAAAGTAAGCTAAAATTATTTTAAAAGTCTTTAATACTGTTGTTATAGCTGTTAACTTTATGAAATGATCCGCGACACTGCCGCTCTCAAGACGCTGAGAAACTCCGCCTTTGTTCATAACCACTCCTCTAGCCCCAGCTAGCCCGCTTTGGCCCAAGGTTTTCGTTGGGCCAAAAAACCTGGCCGTTGGCCCCGAGGAAGCACCGACGAGGCACGATCAAGCCCCGGAAGTGACAGTGGAAACGCGACTGGCCCTGGCACGCACTGGCACGCCCGCTTTTGGCCTGACAGTGGAAACACGGCTAAAGAAACAGTCTTAAATCTTCTCAAAACGGGGTAACACAAGACAGGCAGAGACACACAGGAACACAACATCGACGTTAGTACTGGACACTGGACAGTGGAAAACACAAGGTTAAGTAACAGACATTAAATGAGGTAATTAATCAAACACAGGTGGAACTGAATAAACTAAATGGGGACTTAACGGAAACAGGAACACCAAATATGGGCATAAGGGAACACGAGGGAGAACTAAGTCATGGGGAGCACAAAGACAGAAAACACACAGACAATCCTAAGGCGTGACACCAATGCTGTGTATAATAAATTCTACATAAAGAGTTTGATCAGAAATCCAATCACACAAGCGGAGCAAATGACCTATTCATCTGTAAAATTTAAGGAAACAACTGATGTTTTACGCACTGCAGGGTGTCCCATACATGTCCATATTATCTAAAGGTATGATCTTCAAAGATGACATGCTGATTTTTTGGCGGGGTCTTACCCTGTTTTTTTTGCTGAAGTGATAACTCTTAAGTAAATCCCCTCCATCTCTGAACAGCACAGGTTTCGTAGCTCTTTATTTTGTTCCCTTGGCTTTCACATGCCCTGGATTCTGACACAATGCTCCACAGCTACAGGGTCACCAAAGGTCAGCGTGATTATAAAGGACCTGGAGAGACATACAGAGAGAGAATGAGAGGGGCTGTCAAGACTTTGCTGATGCCACAGGAAGCTCTGCTGATTACTGGTGTTGATGGATTAGATGGGAGGAACCTTCACAGTATCCTGAAGGACCTGGGATACTAACACAATGCCTTCAGGTTCAATCTCAAGTAGAAAAGTTACTGAGAACCAAGTTATATCATCATTGTGCCCTTGAACAAAGCAGTTAGCCTAGATTTACCTCTGAGAAATGTCCCCAAATTAAAATTTCATTGTTCAGATGCTGCTCTTTTGCTGCACACTTAATGGACTTTTTATCACCTTTAGACAAAATTAAATTAAATTAAATTAAATTAAAAGTGCATACATGTTTTTGTTGAGTATCATATTTGATACATCAGGCTTTTATGGCTCATATTCCTCAAAAGCCTGATCAATAAAATGTGATATCTACATTTTAACATGATTTTTCTAAAAAAATATATATGTATGGATAATCAAGTAAACCCAAGTTGCTTCAGTCCAGGAAACGTTCGTCTTGAAATATTACTAACAATATAAAAATTATTGCCATGTTTACTTTATAAAAAGTAAAAATTAAGACATAAGAGACGCTCGGGAGGGGGAAGTTTAAAAAGGTATAAACGATCAATCTGACGACAGAAGGCATGTAGTAGATTGCGTACAACAGGTTTATGAGTACAGTTTTGATCATGTTGATAATTTAGAGGCCTTAGAAATTTGTGTATCAAATATGATACAGTAGATTTTATCAAAGAGAAACTAATGACTATTGAAGAGCTCTCTTTTGTGGTTCTTCTTTCCTAAAGCTATAGTGCATCAGCTGGTCAGCATGAAGGCCATGGTTTTACATTAAAGTGCACCAAGCTGTTTTGTGATTGTTTTCTCAGATCATGAGAATCAGTCCAAAAACTCCCTAAACACAAATTCCTCTCTTGGTCCAACTCACAAGACAGTTCACTGACAGACTCCTCATGGTAGAGGATACATTTGTTACTCACATGGTGGTGCCTCTAGAGTCAAACAGAATGATCCCATTATGCCAAACCATGTGTATTGTGAGTTTTTATTGTCGAGCCCAGCTGTTAAACACAGAAATAGTTCAAGCATCACCCACCATCAGTACAGAACAACCACAAATCTCTCGGCCTTGGAAACCAATGTTATGGCAACAGCTGGTATAGAACATTGTGCAGCTCAGAGTTTGCAAAAACTTATAACTTTCTTTTCCTGTTATTTCATATCTTGACTGAAACTGCAAACTAACAGCTTTTGTTATACAACCCTAGAGAAAGAGCTCTCTGGCTACGAGCAGAGTGTCGATCTAGTCTTGTAAATTTTCTAACAACCAAGGGACAAGTTATAAAACAACAGAGTTAAAGTTCCTGTCAAAACATGCAACTTACAGTTTTAACAGCGACGTGTCACAATTAAGATTTTATATTACTAACATGGTTTATATAAGACAAAAATGTGTGGCATTTGCGTACATGTATAAAATTACTTCCACTATAACACAAGGTGTTCCAAGGAGTTCTATAAACTTTACAAAATAATTGTAATTTTAATAATAAAAGACTGTAAAATGGTTAACTGCGAGTTCTCTTACTGGTGAAAAACTGTTATAGATTTCTGTTATAGATGTTATAGATACAGTTTATGCAATTTTACAGTGAAATACTATGTACAGTTTCTAATGCTATGGTCAATGTATTATAAAGGTAAAAACAGATTTTAGTGGTATTATTTGGTATATTAACACCACTTCAGTAAATAAAATATAAGTTATTTACTGTTAATTTAACTTAAAAACTTAACTAAAACAAAATTTTGCTACCATATTTTTATGATAAAGCTCTGGCAACTTTTTTACCCTAAATTTCACTTTAATACAGTGTATGATTTTCAATTTGTTATGAACTAAAGTTGAATACTTTGGATTAGGGGTTATAATGCTCACAATACAAAGTTATTGTGTAGTTACAGTGCTTATATATAACACTAATTAACCAAATGATTCCTAAAGTAATTAAAGAAAAAATCTCTGTGGCGTTCTAGCTCAGCCTTGTTATAGTGAGAAAAATAAGGAAGCCATTTAAAGGATGTTTGTGAAGGAAACAGGTGCACAAAAACACTGCGTGTCACAGAAAGCTCCTTCTAACCCAGCTGCCACTAATGTATGACAAATGCTTGTTTTGAGATGTATGATTGGAGATTTGATTGTGGTCCTGGAACAAAGAGTGGGGCCCTGAGTCTGCAGGAACTACTCATGAGACCTGTAGAAATGGGAGAGGCAGGCAAACATGAGGGCTAGCATGCTCCTAAACTACTATTTTGGCAGAATATAGTATGTATACTATGCATATGCAAATGTTCGGCATGCATGGAATTCCCAGATAATCAACTACATTTGTCAAAATGTGCAATAATCGATTGTATATTTCCATAATGTAATAATCTACCAGCAGGGGCTAAACAACCAAGCATTAATGGATGACCTATAGGGTGACCATACATCCTTTTTTTTCCTGGACATGTACTAGTCGGGCTTTCTAAGACTTAGTTCACACTGCAGGTCTTAATGCTCAGATCGGATTTTTTGATGAAATCCGATTTTTTTTGCGCTGTTGTTCACATTGTCATTTAAATGCGACTGCCATCAGTCTCATGTGTGAACTGTATACGGCCCTGAAGTGACCCGCATGCGCAGAAGAAGACGTGACGTCAGATGCAGCGCACTGTGTTTGCGGAAATAAAAATGGATGCTGCTCGTGTTAGCGTGTGTTTAGCTATTCTTAAGTTAATGTGCAATCGGAGCCTAAATAACGAAGTGCTAGTATTGGCTATATATTGTCTGCTATTGTGATTTTAATCTTCCCGCCTCCTCCAGTGCAGAATTGTGACGTCTGTCGCATTTCAATGACGTAAAAATCACATGAAATGCGACATGGCCGTTCAAACTGAAGTCGCATTGCAAAACATCGGATATGTATCCGATTTAGGACCACATATGAAAGTGGCCTGGGCCTGATTTGAAAAAATCGGATTTGTGCTGTTCTGACTGTCATAAGAAAATCAGATATGGGTCACATTTGGGCAAAAAAAAATCGGATTTGGGCCACTTTAGCCTGCAGTGTGAACTAAGTCTTAATCGCATAAAATGTCCAGGTTTTAGCTTTGCTTTCCTATATTGACATGCTTTCTAAGATCTCACCTTCTCACACGCCACGACTGATCAATTTTGCACAATGCCTGAACACTTCTGGTCAAACTACTTTTCAGCTTTACTTCAGGAAGTAAGAAAACAATAGGAAAATTAAGCCAAATTTCAGACATTTTAGGCAACTAAGAAATCCTGGCCAGGACAAGTCCAGGAAAAAAAGCATGTATAGTCACTTGTGCTGTCAAAATTAGCGCGTTAACGCAGGCGATTATTTTTTTCAGTTTAACGCGTTAAAAATATTTTTAACTAGTGTTGCCCACCCCACTCACAACTGCTGCCTCTGTCTCTTTTTTCTTGCTAAGAAGAGCATTAAATTAGTCACAGAAAGTCTTAAACGAGCACATCTAACAGGAGACGTTTCAGACGTACACTCCACTTCAATTCAGTGCCAGGCGTGAGTCAAACGAGCGCGGAAAACTGTACTGTACTAAGTGCGCGCTCTTCAATTGCACGCACAAAGGCGCAGGCGTGTGCTGTAGCCTTTATCATTTCATATCAAAGCACGAAAGAAACGATGTGCATGCAATGTCGTGGTCAGTTAAGTCTTACATAGTAACTGAAATGTTCACAGCCTTTCAGTAAATTAACTGAAATTGAAACTAAATACAACAAAAAAGGAATAAAAGATAAATTGGTTGTGCATTTGTAGTGGAGTATCCAACGTTCAGCATAAACTGACAGGCCCTCGTGTTCTGCATGTTTTTTAAGCCAGTAATCTGCATTGCAAATAACTGCATTGCTTCAAACCATGTGCATGCACTGCAAGCTCAAACTCACATAAACAGGCAGTCGCACCCCGGCCTACTGCTGGATCAGGCCATGCAGGGCGTTTCCTCTCACCTCTTTGCTATCATCTTTTCTTTACTGTCAAGAGCTCTCTTAAACACACTGACACTCAGCCTACTGGTGAGTACATTACCGCTTTTATTTGTGCATTACCTGTTTTGTGTATAAGGTTGTGTGAGGTGTGTAGTGAATCTTTCTTGAAGCAGAGCATCTTTCGTACATTTGATTTCAGATGCACATATACCAAAAACAGCACATTTCATTTGAGTTAAAAATGAATCTGAACTCAAAAATCAATCTTTCAGACATCTCCTAGTTGTTTTAACTAAAGAGGTTTGTTAGAACCCCCTCAAAAAAGTCAGCATAGAAGGGTTGTTTAGACATCAGAGTTGTAAAATCAGATTATTATTATTTATATAGATATTAATATAGATAATAATATAAATAAAATCTGCATCGTTATCATTTCCCACAACGTATTACAGATGTTTGCAGCACTTTGATTGAAATTTAAGATTGATATGAAACATGTACAGTGAGACCTTAAATATATTTACATCTTATATTAGATATTTTAAATATATATTGGTGACATATCTTCTGACAAATGAGCAAGCAAACAAGCTACACTGTTCATGGCTTATGATCAACCTCAATGCATTTCACAACAGGAAACCACAATGTGAATGTAGTTTGTAGTTTAACTCTTAATTTTGTGTCTTTTAAATGACATGACAAATTAAAAAGCAGCAAAAACAAAATGTTTTTAAGTGAGAATTTAAAACAAAAATTTAATCTAGAACCATGTTAGTATTTATGATTGTGATTAAATTCAAGAATGACTGGAAAAAATAAAACAAAATCCTTCTTGCATCAATCCCGGCCACATCCACATTTAAATCATCATCTTGGAGCTTATGTAAGACTAGTCTCATTATAGTGCCTGTGGTCATGGTGGTACAGTCACCACTCATGTAATGCCTGCCTACAGTGATGCAGAAAAGGGATGACTTAAAGTTTGACAAATAAACCAATTAAAGCTGTTTGACATCAAGGGCTAAAAGATCTTGATCAAAATCCCACATTAAGGTAACCTCAGGCAATAAACTTGTATCCATTACATCAGGTCAAGCCATTTTTCACGAATGTCATGCATAATCCAAATCAAATCAATCAACATGGCTCCTACGATCATGAAAAACCTGGAAATACCAGGAAAATAAACGTTTATATAAGATTTAAAAAAAATGCACACATTTATACAAAAAAAGAACTAAAAATAAATAAATAAATAATCGACCATTCATTTTAATTTAATTAATTTAAACTTTATTTTTAAACATAAAGAAAATATCACGGGAATTCTAATATAAATATAGGTGTGTTCATCTCTGATATAGGCCTATTTCATTGGCAAAATAATTGCTCTTGTAATCTATTTTTAACAATCTTCATCCAGCAGCAATCATAAACGACTGGAATCATATAAAACGTATGGAAACCTTGATTCTAGGGGTCTGAAGTAAAATCACTTACCAGGTGGCTCAAAATTAATCATGAACCACAGAAGTGTTTATCAAATAAGTTGTTTACAAACTGAAAAACAAAAGCCAAGATGCGTGTTGGTCAAAGTGTACGCGTGTCTAGTCATCATTCAATATACCCCTTCCTTAATATCTAGGACAGTGAGCTCATACTATAATTTGTGATTAACTACGCTGTGTTATTTCTGAGAAAATGTCGACGCCGCCTTTTATGGCTTAAAAAAAGTTTTCACTCTGAATTCCGCAGCGTCTAGTCCGCTGACTGCGGTGACATCACGATCCACGAGTGGAGCGTCCCGCGACCGCTGACCAATGAGCGTGCGATATGCAAATGAGCTCGCGCAGGTTCGCAGAGTAGTGCGTAGTGGGCGCTACTCCCGCTCGCGCTCAGATTAACTACAGACCCTCGAGCGCGCAGGACCGCTTTACCGTTATCACTCCGTTCCTGCAATACACAGTGAAAATGGGCAAAATGCGTAGCCTCGTTTAAACGCTAAAAGAAGAGTTTCTTCTGACGTTGAACACGGATTTTGTTTCTTACTGGAGTTACTGAAGAGCGCAGGACGCGCAAAGATGAAGTACAAAGTAAGTGACTCTCCATTCATGCGCGCTATTTCCGTAAACTAACGTTACATCGGAACTCATCTGTTTACTAGAGTAAAACGTGTAGAATTTACATGTTTATCGGATTTCTATGACTTTTTAAAATGAAAGCGCAACTGTTCTTCAACTGTGATAGACAGACAGACAGACAGATAGACAGATAGATAGATAGATAGATAGACAGACAATATGCAAAGAGGCATAAATTGTACGTTGTGCATTATACTACGTTTATTTATATGTGCCATTATTGCGTGAATGTTTATTATACAGGGTCAAATTATGTAAATTCAATAGAGGATGTGCTAAGCATCCTTCCCTCTTAGAACCAATGCTACTTCACTAGTTAAATACTCCTTAACTTGACAACCGGCTGGCTCCAGCTCTGAACAGCAGCAATTTGTGTGCGTAACTAACCATTCATTTATTGCATGGCTGGTATGATCCAAAAGCAAAGTGCAAATCCCATCATTTATTACAACCATGACACAAAAGCACTCTTTGAGCTCTATTGTAGCGAGACTTGTAATAAATGATGTGATTTACACTCTGTATTTTCAACTACTCCGTTACTCGGAGCCACTTGAGGATATATGGGGCCATTCAATAGCCGCAGGTTCCAGCCCCTTTTCCAATTTGAGCCTCACTGCGATTGTGTAATGTGATGTTTTAAAGCAAACAGCATGCATTTTGTTCAGAGTTAACAGGGTTGCTGTTATACTGAGTGTTCCTGGTGGAGACAGAAAATAAAACCACTCCAGGATTTTATGTGCATGTCCATGTTTGATTTGTGTATAGATTGCCCTTTACACTGCTGGGACTGTTTTCTGAGGGTGGTTTTATAGACGTCATTCGAAAATAATGAATAGACTCATTAATGAACTCTAGATCTTTGTATTTATTTGATTGTTATTAACATCCAGTATTAAAGGAATCATTCACATAGAAATTAAGTTTTGTTACTAAAATTTGATTTGATAGTTCTTTGTGTGACATACAGGCTGAAAATATGGCTTTAGAACACTTGGAATATAGTGCATGAGTCTTATCAAACTTTAATGATACTTTTATGGTGCTTATTTAATCATTTTATAGCTTGACAGCCTCAGACCACATTCACTTCATTATATAGCCTAAAAAATGGCTTTTTTAAGCAAAATGATCTTTTAAACAGACAGTGACTTTAGCTGTCATGCTTTCAAAAGTTTTCCCAGCTGATTTTGGGGCACTCAAAAGTATGCCTAAACTTTGGCCAAATCTGTACTTCCAATCCAAGTGCACACAGCATGGGGGCAGCTTTTCATTCAGGAGAAACTTGGCTCTTGTGTGCGATTTCTTCTCCATTTGCATAGTCTTTGAGGCTTTCAGCCCTTTGGGAAGATTTGCTTCCTACTTTGGTAGGAGGATCGAGCGGCTCTTGAATGGAATGCTTTTGTCTGCTTCACACTATCTGGGGAATGTGGAGTACTTGGCAAGACATGGACTGTTAGCGCATATCAGACTGTTTGGATTCCTCTGCAGTATGGCAATGAGCCTCTATTGCGATCTCTCTCAAATATGCTAGACAAAGCTGCATTTATTTGATTTATTTGTAAAAAATAATGTAATAATGTGAAATCTAAATAAATTAAACTAAATATTTTCTATTTTAATACATTTAAAAATTTCAGAAGGCATCCGTTTTCAGTGTCACATGATCCTTCAGAAATCCTTCAATCATATGTTGATTTGGAGCTCAGGAAACATTTCTTATTGTCAGTGTTGAAAACAGTTATGCTGCTTAATTTAGTGGAAAATGTGATACATTTTTTGCAGATATTTTATTGAAAAAAAAGAAAACTGAATTTATTTGAAATAAAAAATATTTTGTAACATTATAAATGCCTAATATTTATTTTCAAAGAAATTATTCTCATTGACATATCTATATATAAAATGTTTTTATTAATTATTATAATATATTTTACAATCTTTTTTTATATTTTATATCAATAAAAAATTATTACATAAACACATTCATTAATAAATAATTAATATGTATTAAAAATGCATGCTAATATAAAGTCATTCTAGAAAAAAACATTATGTATTTATTCCCTTTGATTTTGGAGTGAAATATGACCTATATTGTCCTTGGAATTTTTTGTGAGGTTCACCCCGTAACTTCAGAGGAAGTTACATCAAAACAGATCCAATTTCCTTTTATCTCCTGTTGACACAGAGAGATCCTTTGTTTTGCTGGCATTTCTGAAACTTTTAAAGCATCTTTGCCTCAGAGACTGGTTTACTTTGAGGAGGACTTTTACCGCAGGGTATTAGAGGATCAGGGCTGCAGGGGCGAACTGGTCACGCTGTTGTTGTTTCTGACGCAGAACAACTGATGTTCATCACCCTGAGTGACACACTGGCTGTTCTCGGTTCACGGTCTGATAACTAATCTGCCAAACACAACAGAGTGGACAGACAGCTGACGGAATTACTAAGGCCATACTTCCTCAGTTTAGCCTGTTTACTTCCACAAGTGCTCTTAAAAGCCAAAGGTTTCTCAACTGGTTCTTTTGGGGTATCAAGAAAGTCCCTCACACAGTCCATGAGGTGAAGTACTGTTGTTAGTTAAACATTAAGTTTTCACCAGAGCCAGTTCTCCACCTTTGGAGCAATGAAGATACTAAACAGACCTCATCTTTCAGTCACGTGGTCCACATCTTGACGTCACGCATCACAAAGGTCAGTCAGAACCCAGGCCTGTCGACGTCAGTTATGTTTTCCAGCAGGTGCGCAGGTGTGAGAAGATACATAAGACACAAATAATCCTCAAACAAGCAGACATGTATGGCCTCTTAATAGAATTCAGAGCTCATGTAGCCTGTTTTAAACAGACACAGGGATCTGGGAACAGTTTGAGACTGTTACGCCATAGATTTTCCTTCAGGAGCATATCGAAATGAGAGCTGACCCCTCCTTCTAAACACACAGCTACACTCAAACGTCTGTACCCTGCGTTCCTGCTTTCTTTTCACTCTTATGTAACTGTGGCACAAATAGCCTGACAGGCACAAAGAACTGATTAGGTGAAGTAAACGTTCTGGGATTTTGTTTTTTTCTCTTTTCTCTCTAGGCTGTAATCCAAGTCGAGGGTTTTGTTTGGAAATGTACATTGTTCTCAATGTGTCTGAGGGGAAAAAATAGGGGGTTGCCCCATTGAAATGAAAAGAAATGGGAAATACAAGGTAGAGAAAGGGTAAACAGTGATTTTGTGGTTTATTTTTGTGTGTTAGAAAAATAAAATTGTAGTTACCATCAATGATTCCAATAGGACAGCAAAATCAAAGAAGATCTCTCTCATTCCTATTAAACAGAGACCACAAGAAAAAATTAGCTTAAGTCTCCTGAATTTGAAATGACCCTAGCAATCATACATGGTAACTTTATTTCCAATAATGGAATAAAATAAATAAATTAAAAAGGTAATTACAACTTTTTATTTCTCAATTTTTTTCATTTTTCTCTCACAATTGAAAGCTTATATCTTACAAGTGAGAATATTTTGAGTTCTTATGAGTTTAAATCGGAATTTTCTTCTCAGAATTGTGTTTATATCTCACAATTTCTAGTTCTAAGCTTACAATTTTAAGTTAAAATCATTCAGATTTTTTTTCATGATTCTGTTTATATTATTACCTTGTTTATATTGTTTATACCTTGCAATTCTGAGTTTATATCTCAAACTTCTGACATTTTTTCCTCACAATTGTGAGTTAAAATCTCATAATTCTGATGTTTTTTTTCTCAAAATTGCAAGAAAACAATCAGAATTGTGAGATATAAACTTGTGATTGTGAGTGAACTTGCAATTTATTTATCATTTTTTTATTCCAATGGCGGAAATAAGCTTTCATATGTATCACATCTAGTGTTTCGGAAACATTTGCCAAAATCGTCAATCAAAAGTTAGAGTTCTTGATATGAACTCGATATGAAACATTTCTCATCAGATTTGTCCTAATTATACAGAAGACATAATTATATAGATAACCTAATTATCTAAACCATGCAATCCATATTAATTTTATAGCTCTTTACTCTTATCATCAACAAAAATCTCATTTGCATTATTTCTCTAGTATTTTAGCCAACGAAGAGACAAGGTTGATAATGTAGCTCAGAACTCAAATTCAATGAAGAGCAATAACGTTTATCTTTAGGTGTGTGGGAAGTTATTAAATGTAAAAGAACTCACTGAAAGGTCTTTCAATTTAAAATCACTTCTCGTTTCCATCTATTGGAGAACATTGGAGTATGAAGACGTTTGTGTGAGTGAATGTGTGTGTGTGTCTATATATTCATGTGTTTGGTCTGTGTGTGTGTGTGTGTGTGTGTGTGTGTAGGCCACATCAGGGTAGTATTGTGCATAAAGAACACTTCTCAGCAGGCATTCCACATTCCCCAGGGTAAGAACAAGGGCTATTCAGAGAGCAGGTCTCAACCAGTGCTCCACAGCACAGCTCTGCCCTGTTTGAAAGACACGGACAAAGAAAAGAGACAATTCTGAAGGAGCCGAGAGCCCTCCTGCATATACGGACATGGGGGGTTGTAAAGATGCATCAAATAAGAAACTGTGAACCTTTCAGAACCGTAACCCTCATAGATGTTAAAGAGCACACATCTCCCAATATTCAGATTAGTGCTCGACCCATATGTGAGATTCAAAAGTTTATTCTTCAAGCCTGGATTTTGTGGTTATATTCATGCATCAATGCATGAACACACAAATCTTCAGAATTCAGATCATCATTCTTCCAAAATTGCCGACAGACTAAGAAAGCCAAGAGTTTGTTTGCCTCCAATGAAAGGTAAACTAGATTAGATTGATCCATTTGAAATATGAAGGAGGATAGTTTGCCTTTTGTGGTGATTTAGAGCTATTATCTACAGTCAAAAGGTGGGATGGCAAATTGTCAGATAAGAGGAACTTTGACAGCTGTAAACGAGGGAAGCAAATAAGGTTGACGTGATAGTGTGGGACTGTTTCCCTTGAACTTTGTGACTTTTCTTTACTTGTAGTCATCACTATTTAAAGACTGACCTTTTTCTAACTTCTGCTGTTGGCATAATTGGAAAATTTTGAATGGATTTGTCATTCATTGTTAATGTTTAATTTAGTCTTTTTTTCTGTTATTCGCCAAAATATATTTATATATTTTTATTTATTAAATTTGTTATGATTTATTTATTTGTATTTAGAAATAGCTGGAAAATAAGAAAAAAATATCTATTTATTTTTTGCCTTCTTATATATTTTCATCTTGATCTTTTGTCATTTTTTCCCCCAGTCTATATATATATATACACACACACACACACACACACACACACACACACACACACACACACACACACACATCATAAACTACATTTCTCTTTTAAAACATTTTTAAAATGTCAATTTTTTAGCTTTGTGTGCTCACTGAATAAATAACAGGTGCTGTTTTTCTAGTGCTAGTCTGGTGACACACAGCGGTTTCTGAGGACATATGTTTTTCTGCTTCATTTAGACATGTCAGAGCGAAACAGGCTTGCCCTATTGACCCAAAATCCTTTGAAAGTAATTTACAGCAAGCTCATGCACTGCTTATCTGTGCCGGACCACTACAGACTTTCACGAGAAGTGTGAAATTGAGATGACATTTCCTGCTCTTGAAGGGCCACCCCTGCTGTGACATCATAAATCTATCACACATCCAAGTGGCTAGCTGGTTTGGGGGGGATTATGTCTTAAACTATCTCCCACAGGATGAATGAGCCCGATTACCTCTCTGTTCATTTACACTGCCTCCTTCAGTATTTGGAGGCCTGCTGGTGTAAAATATACTCTGTTCTTGCACATTAAGCAAACATTGCTTACAAATGCAGCTTTATGCGATTTTTACTGCCAGAAGCTATCTAATGATTAAGTAACATTTCAACCAGTGAAATTGTAGTGTCATTGAGATACAGGGATAGTTTTTATTAACAGTTTGTTAAATTAGTTTTTATTTTTACATTTTCACTTTAATTTTTTATTTAAAGTTTTAGTAATATTGCTGTGTTTTTATAATTTTTAAGACAGTACTATGGTGAAATTATTTTATATTTTCATTTTTTATTTTAATAAAAAAAAAATATATATATATATATGTATATTTTTTATTTTTTATTATTGTTTTGGTTTTTTTGAGATGCCAAGCTGAAGACAAGCTTCAAGCTGAAGGTACAAAACTTTTTAGTTACAACAAGGCTTGTAATGATAGAATAAAAAAAAACAAATAAGACTGCCTTTGGTTTCTTTAATAAGCAGTTAAGATGTAAAATTAGCATTTTATTGCGCTGATTATATGTGTAAATGTCATTACGCCTCACCTACAACAATCTGGGTCTTGTTTTCAGTAATGATGCTGAAAGGTTGCCAGTTTTTGGCCACCACAAGTCTTATTTTGTCCATGCCCACAGCATTTGAACAACAAAACTAACCGTAGATGTGTGCAAATGCTCAGAAACGCTAGTGTGGTTTAAAGGTGTTAAAGGAAAAGTCTGCGCTGTATGATTAGAGTCTTTGAGGTTGCCATGTTGGCTGGGCTGTGTGTTTGTTAGGTGGTTGGTGGGCGGGGGGTTTTTGCTGGTGTTGTAAGTCATGTTGTCGGCTTTAGTGTGGGCGATCACTGATTCACAGTGCTGAGGAAAAGAGAAGGATAACTAATACCAACATCACACCACCACTGAAATGAGACAACAGTTTTTTGTGTCTCCTTCCAGCCTTTTATTGATTGGTCAAATACAAAGTGAAACATGGCACGACCACTGTAACGTAGTCAAAATATGTGTCACTATGAAATCAGCCCCTCTGGTGGGAGTTTCCAGAGTGTCAGCGTTCAAACCACCAGATTTAAAGCTGATTTTACTCCCATGCACATGCTTGAGATCGTTTTGCAGCTACGAATCAATTTGTTGCATTTGTTTTATACTCTTCAGATCATTGCATTGTCATGAGCTGCTGTTACCCTCAAGTAGTTCCAAACCTGTATGATTTTTTTTGTTCTGCTGAACACAAAGGAAGATATTTTGAAGAAAGTTTGTAACCAGGCTGTTTTGGGGCACCATTGACTTCCATAGTAGGGGAAAAAAAATACTATGGAAGTCAATGGTGCCCCAGAACTGCTCTGTTTCCCACATTCTTCAGAATATCTTCCTTTGTGTTCAGCAGAACAAAGACATTCATACAGGTTTGGAACTACATGAGGGTGAGTAAATGATGACAGAATTTTCATTTTTGGGTGAACTATCCCTTTAAGTCTGTTAAGGGTTTATATTAAGATGTTTTGTATTATGTTCATGACAATTAAGAACATTTTCCCTAAATTCTTACTAACATAATCAAATATTTTGAAAATAATGGTGATTAATGAAATCACCATTATTAATAATAATGATAAAAATACCTGCATCATGCTAATGAAAATTTGTAGATGAAATGTTCTTAATTATATTATTATGTAATTTTACAAAAAAAAAAAAAGAATGAAATAAATAAATACTGGTCCAAAAATAGTTTTGGATATAAATTTGGATAATTTATTTTATTTTACTTTATTTTTCAGGATGAAATGTGACCTGTTTTGTTGAAATTCACTGTCATTTTTTGCAGAGACTGAATTCAATGTTTTGCTCCAGTGATATTAGCTACATGCTATATGACAAATGAAAAATTACTTTAATTCACAATGTGTTATGTAAAACTTTCTGAAAAGATCCCCAATCTCTTTGATGCATGTTCTATCTTCTAGCTGTTCATGTGTAACTTACTGTACATTAGAGAGCATTGATCGAGCACTCCATTGTGTTTTGGCTTGGGCATGAAATTATCGATCACGTTTTGCTGCTATTATTGTCATCATCTGTTTGCTAAAGGTGGTTTAATTGCAAGTAAACTCACATGCAACAATCTTTTCTGCCAAAGCATGACGTATTGCATTAAGGTGTCAAGACAGATGAACTAGCTCAAGAATTATCTAAAGTAAACACAACCGTTCCTAGCCAGTCCCTCGAACGTCCTGTTCATTCGACAGAGCCAAACTCTCGTTCATTCAGCGAAACAGCCAATTTGAGTCATCAGGTCTGTATCAGAGTCATTATGGTAATTATCTACGAGTGAAATGAGGGTAAAAGGTCCTGGTTCACCAGTCCTACCCACACCACCCTCCCTCCAGGGGAACGTTAATGTGAGCTGGCCTTAAATCTCACACCACTCCATTTCACTGGAGGAACACACCACTTTTCGCAAGGTAGGGGGTTTGCTTATTGGCTGAGACCATTTAATGATCTTTGTTTGCACAGTGCTTTTTTGCACCCTGAGGGTTTATATTTCTGCAGTGTTTTGGTGACTTTGGCAGTGTTGTTGGGGGAATTTTTCACTAGTGTGTTTTGACGTGCTCATTTACTTACTTACATAATCAGCCTTGATGATTTTACTGGGGCAAAGCCAAAAACCACCCAATGAGAGTGTACTAAAGAAGTAAGGAGTATCGTACGTTAGTAATTTTTGTTAGCACGTATTTGTTGGTTAGCACGTATTCCTTAACATACAGGGTTTACTATACAAACACAAACTGTCTAGCTACAAAAAAAATATATATATATACAATTTTTATTTAGGACTGGATGAGCCATGAATTTCCAAAAATTCTCTAAACATAGAGATTATGTAAAGGCGTTGCTCCAGGTGTGGATACCAGATGCTAAAACTTGGCCAAATGAAATTCGACTTGCACTTGTTTTCATCCAATTTAAAATATAAGCATTCAGTGTTTTAAGATGTAAATGTAAATAATGATGAAATTTAAGAATATATATGTATTACAATGTGTATGTCTCACTTGCTCATCATTATAACATATAACATTAATTATATAAAATTAAGCATTATATCGGCCATCTTGCTCATTGAATATGTATCATTGTTAGATTTTAATTTAATTTCAGTTTGATCATTTAAATTGAACAAGTCTGAATTTCTTTATCCTGAATCAATGTTATATTAGTATCACTGTAATACTATTATAGTTGTTATTAATAATTTGAATCTTTTATTTTTCAGTTTTCATTTTAAATTTTAGTCAGTTGTATTTTTGTTGTTAATTTTTATTATGATTTTTTAGTTTAGTTCAGTTAACAATTTTTATGGTTTTAGTTTATGTTAACTATAATAACCCTTTCCTGAATTTGTGGTCAACATTGTAAATTCGAAGTGTTGCACCAATTGCCACCACCTAGACAACTACAGCGAGAACCATTTGCTGGGCAAACCTGGACACATCTGGTTCTTTCCATGTAAAACACCACTGTTTTATAAGATGGCCAAACCGTTCATGAGTCCATGAAATACTCTACATCGTGTAGCTTTACAGCTAAATTACAGATCACTTTCAGGAAGTTGTTTCAACATTGAAGTGTTGGGGCTTCCCAGACCATCAGGAAAGGTAATGTCTAACACTTGTGTGTAGAGGGACAAGAATACACCACTGATTAGACCACTTTATGATGCTCTGCATCCAAAGAGGCTAACATTAGCATTAGCATGACATCCAGATACACACCTGTGGTTTATTTGCATGCACTGAACAAATGTTTGAAAAACTTAAACCTTAAAAAATCAAATCAAAGTTAACTGTACTGCAATGACTTATCTTTAGGGATGCAACAATACCATTTTTTTCAGATCCGATCCGATCCGATCCAGAAAATTCTGAGTATCGGCCAATTCCGATCCGATCCGATCCTAGCGCAGTTTCTATACTTCTGTTTCACTCTATTGTGTGTTAAACACAATCTACTAGACAACTTCATTTTAATGAAAAATAACATGAAAATATATATAGGGGCTGTTTACACCTGGTCACTGGTCATGCGTTTTGTAATATAAATCCGATCGCTCAAAACACTTCAGGAGGAGGTCTGGGCCGCATTCCAGACGAACTGGACATGTGTAAATGCATCTGGTTGTTGAAACCACATATGTGAATTTTACTCCTCCCAAAATGTAAAAATAATAAACGTGTGAGACCATGTTATAGGCTATATGACATTTTAGTCAGATATGACTGCGCTAATGCAACAAGCGTCACCGCGGATGAGTAGCTGCGCATCTCGTCAGCAAGCCGAAGCGCAAACTGCCGCGAAT
Organism: Aspiorhynchus laticeps; assembly: GCA_023376895.1. Lineage (NCBI taxonomy): Eukaryota > Metazoa > Chordata > Actinopteri > Cypriniformes > Cyprinidae > Aspiorhynchus > Aspiorhynchus laticeps. The sequence goes on from CM041793.1 coordinate 41,526,917, forward strand.
GAAACTGAAAGTAAGTCACAGACGCTCATCACACAATCATCTTCATTAAAAGTATAAGACAAGCTTATCTTTCCAGTGCTGATGCCGCACGCTCTCCTATTGCGGTCTTTGATCTGGAAATGAGCTGATAATTAATAAAATGCAGCGCTTTTGATTTCGTTGATGTGAACTTCGTTAAATTTATATACAGCGTGGGAATTGAAGATCGGATTTATATCCATTCTGTGAAGATTTATGTGGCCAAGTGTAAATGGAAACGTTTTAACAAATCAGATAGATATCCGATCAGAGAAAACACATGAAATGACCAGGTGTAAACAGGCCCATTCATAATCTATGACAAAAATACTATTATAAACTAGGTTGGTGGATAATCGTTTACTACACACAGACTGAAGCGCACTCGCGGTGATTTCAGCGTCTGCCGTCTAAATGAGGACATAAACACATGAACATCTCCAGAACTGCTCTGAGAGTCACTCCATGAGCATTTTACCGTTTGATTTGAGTAAAACTAGCATCATATCATATACACACAGAACTGTAAAGGTATTCACGGCAACCCGTCAAAATAAAAGTTTGGTTTAATTTGGAAGACACTGCGGCAGAAATATATTAATATTGTTCAGCAGAGTGTACGTACTGCTACTACTAGACTACTATTAAAATTATTAAAACTTTATTTTTTTTAAAGTAATGATCTCACAACATTTCTTCCATGTTTTAATTTTAATAGTAAAATGTTGTTTGCCAAAATAAATAAATAAAGATAAATGAAATTAATGTTTTATGCCTTCATTTGAAAACCAGATACAGAATACAGAATTTCTGCAGGAAAATAAAACATTTCATAAGGCTATTTTAAGAATAAATTTGAATAAACTAAGTAGTTTTTATGCATTCAGATAATTAGACATACTACAACACAGAATTTAATAACAATAAAACATATGGTGAAAGAAAATAAAACACCCACTTATGAAAGTAGATAAAGATTTTCAATTTCTTGAAGTCTTTAACCTAGAATAAATGAATAGAAATGATGATTCTGTCTGAGCTATGCGTTTTAAAATGAACACGCACTAGTGTAAACTGAAAACTATTTGAGCTTTATTAAAATTATTTGCACTGATTTGTGTTGGATATATTTTGTTCCTTTGTGCAGTGGCTCAGGAGATGAGTCTTTGAGTCTGTATAAATGTCAACAAGCTGAAAAAAATAAAACCAAAGTTTTTTGAGATAATGTAATCTTGTTAAAACTGATTTCATAAGATTGGTATCGAAAAAAGTATCGTTCAGGAACCGGTATCGAACTCAAGGTATCGGTATCGGTATCGATATCAAAAATTGTTGAACGATACCCAGCCCTACTTATCTCTGTTTGTTTAAGTCTGTTGCCATCCAGTGAGATCACAGATTGAGTTATCACAAAGGACTGGAATTTATTTTGGATGTACTGTAGATAACATATTTTCTGCCACAGTCATCTCTTAAGTCTAAGGTAGTTGATGGCTAGTTTAGGGTGGTCTTACAGTTTAGGGTTCGTTGGAAGATGCACGTCAAATGTTTGTGAAATGTAGTACTTCTTCTAAAATAATAAAGAGGAAACATGTATTGCCGTGATAGTGAATGCTTTGAATGGAATATTTCCAGATCAGTCCTGCTTACAGACTTCACTTTGCGTGTGTGTGTGTAGAGGTGAGAGTACCAAAAATGGCTTGAATGATTAATTTGCTTTATCTACACACTATCACATACATTTTTGACACTTTTCTTCTTCTTAGTATTAATCTTCTGAGTAAAAACTACTTAGTGATGTTTGCTAAGGCTGTTGATAATACCATGGCTCATAATAAGCATTAGGGCTTTTTCAAAGTGTTATTATGCAATCTCATGACGTTCCATGAAGCACCAGTTTTAACTTTGAACACTCTACAACTAAACTTGAAAATAAAATGAAGTGGTTTAGTGATTCGACTTAAGATTTTCTCATGCCTTGTTTGATTCTCTGCCTTGTTTCCTATTCAAGGAATTATTTTTGTATTATTTTTGAGCAAATAAGCCCTAAACAGGATGAATGCTCAGAGTTGAACACAAAACGCTCCTATTAGACAATGGTGACCCTAAAGGTCATGTTCTTAAGCTCACTGTATTAGCGTGTCATGGTTTTCTCGGCGGGGGTTGTTGTCATGCCCTAATGCGGGTGACCGAGGCCATGAATGTGAGACAATAGCCATGCGACCAGACGCCCAATCACAGATAATGATGCTGCTCAAACAGGAAGGTTCACGTGGGAACCGGTTTAATTAGCATTATGGGAAAGCAGACGAAGGCATACAAAGTCAGCTAAGACAGAACTCAAGGAAAAGCTGATAGACACACTGTTCAAAGTGAAGATAATGTTTGTAGGACCGTTTGTGTTTGGCCCATGGGAGCGTTAGTGATAGACTGATATGTTGGCCAAGATAAAGCCATATCGGTCAACCACTAAATTACATCCCAAATTACCTTAGAACTGAGTTTTTACATTTACAAATAAAGGCATCTTGTTACAATTTGAATCTGAGTGGAACTGAACCTTAAAAATCTAGCATAAATAAATATTTACAGTGGTGCTGTATGATTCACTTCAAAATGATATTAACCATGTAAAGCCTGACATATGAAATAATAGTCAGAAAAAAATGAAATTATCTGTTTATTGAACCTTTAGACAAAATATTTTAAAAAGTGTTGAAACGTGCATCAAATATGGTACAGTATGCTTCACAGGGTTAAGCTATTTAAATTATGAAAAAAACATTGTGTAATTACTAACTTAATAAATAAAAATGCCTCTAAATTACATGCATTTTCTGAATTTTTTAATTTTATAAGGAATTAATTAATTTTCCAAATAAAATGTTTCATATATATTTAGAAACAGAAGTGTCATATTTAAAATAAAATATTAGAATATTATTAAAAATATATTAGTATATATATATACCATGGCCATGGTCTGCAAACCATTTGGAACTGGTCTTGACACTGTGGGCAGGTGCTAAAGTCCTGCTGGAAAAGAAAATCAGCATCTCCATAAAGCTTGTCAGCTGATGGAAGCATAAAGTGCTCCAAAATCTCCTGGTAGACGGCTGCATTGACTTTGGACTTGATAAAACACAATGGACCAACACCAGCAGACGTCACGGCAAACCAAAAAAATCATCACTGACTTCGGAAACTTCACACTGGATTTCAAGCAGCTTGGATTCTGTGCCTCTCCAGTCTTCCTCCAGACTCCAGATCTTGATTTCCAAATGAAATGCAAAATTTACTTTTATCTGAAAAGAGGACTTTAGACCTGTGACGAGTGGGGCGGGGCCGAGAGCCGTGGGAGCAGAGCGAGGCCGGTGGAGTTAATGATAATGAGCGACACCTGCGCCACTCACCGGTCTCGAGTCCCACGGAGGAGCTCCGGAAGGATAAAAGGAGGAGTGACGACAGTGTAAGACGAGAGAGGACCAGGCCTGGACTTTAATTTGTGTTTGGTGTGTGGCAGTCGTCCGTGAGGGGCTGCCGCTTTACTTTTGTGTTTATTTATGTTATTAAAGTATTTTGAATGTTCGCCGGTTCCCGCCTCCTTCTTCCCGATCTACAAACTGTTACATTGGTGCCGAAACCCGGGAGGAAGGAGGGACACGCTGTCAGAGAGCCCTCGCTGCTGAGGGGGATCGCGGTGCTGAGGAGGTCGGGCAGCAGGAAGAAGCGGAGACCGGTGAGTGGCGCAGGTGTCGCTCATTATCATTAACTCCACCGGCCTCGCTCTGCTCCCACGGCTCTCGGCCCCGCCCCACTCGTCACAGGACCACTGAGCAACAGTCCAGTTATTTTTCTCCTTAGCCCAGGTAAGATGCTTCTGACGTTGTTTCTGTTTCAGAAGTGACCTTCAGAAGTGGTAGCCCTTTTCCTGAAGACGTCTGAGCATGGTGACTCTTGATGCACTGACTCCAGCTTCAGTGCACTCCTTGTTAAGCTCTTCCAAGTGTTTGAATCGGCTTTGCTTGACAGTATTCTCAAGCTTGCAGTCATCCCTGTTGTTTGTGCACCTTTTCCTACCCATTTTCTTCCTTCCAGTCAACTTTGCATTTAATATGCTTTGATACAGCACTCCCGCCACAATATATATATATATATATATATATACACATATACATATACACATATACATATACATATACATATACACATATACATATATATATATATATATATATATATAATTTATTTATATTTTAAATACTTTTTTTTCTGATTTGTAGGTAGCTAGGTAGCTTTTAGGTAAAATAGAATTCAAACCCACTAGACCTGTGGAATATTGTTTTCTAAAAGTTTAAACTCCAATCTTACAAGAGAGAATGTGATATGAAATATCCTGTGGACTGGCACAACATTGAACTAAATTCTGCCAGCAGAGTTCCTTTCCCCCCCCCCCTCAAAGTGGTTTCTAAATAATTGACAGAAAAATGGTTTTTCAGCATGGCCCCTCAGAGAAATATGTTTTGGCTATGGAGTCGGCAAGCAGATTTTATGATTATTTTCCTAGTCCGATGTGGGTCGACTCAGCCAGACGTTCAGTTTGAGTTTGAGTTATTATTGAGACGCAGTGGATGAAATGGCTTCTTTTGAAGGGAACTCCCAGCAGGCCACCGAACTACATGGATAGTGTTACACAGATGTTTTTTAGACATCTAATTGTGATATTACAGGGAACCGCTTTATATTGCAGCCCACAAGAACCCGCTGAACAAGTCCAAAAATCACTGTATTTAATCATATAATATGCCTAGATCATGCCTCAATGATTGTGATAATACTGAACATGAATATGTTACTTGAGCTGGCTAGCGGTTAGGGTGAGCATTTTCTTATGTAAAATCTGGAATGTTAAGTGCCTTAATGAGTGCAACAGCATCATAAATTATTGTACCTTCATTCTTTGCAGAATCTAATGGCTAAAGCGCTTTACGACAATGTCCCGGAATCTCCAGAAGAGCTGGCTTTCCGGAAAGGTGACATCCTGACCATCATCGAGCAGAACACTGGTGGTCTGGAGGGATGGTGGCTCTGTTCGCTCCACGGCCGTCAGGGCATCGCACCCGGCAACCGGCTCAAACTGCTTATCGGACCAATGTTTGAAGGACAGACGCCTGCATCCCCCTCCCCTCCACAGGGTCACGCTCTCCAACAGAGGCCACTCACACCTCAGGGTGTGTACCAGGTGCCGCCGTCCCACCAGAGCCCACAGGGACAGGGCATCTACCAGATCCCTCCTTCTAAAGACGTGTACCAGGTTCCACAGAGAAGTGCACTGACAGCTGATGGGACTCCTAGCAAGGTAAACTGAACTACAGCAAAGATGTTCACCTCGTGCTTTATGATAACACTTGTGGCATGTGTTGTCAAGTTCAAACGTTCATCTAGTGTAGTGTTTGATTGTGCAACACACTTTTGCTCTTGCATTTTTTACTCTTACAAAGAAGTACTGTGGTAAAGTATTGGAAATACCATGGCGTTTTTATATCAAGTCAAGTCAAGTCAAGTCTGCTTTATTGTCAATTCTTACACATGTACAGTACATACATACAGAGAATTGAAATTGCGTTACTCTCTGACCCTTGGTGCATACAATTAACATTAAACACTGACAGTGGACGTTCAAATACAGATAAATACAGTTTAACCATATGTACATACAAACTATACAGATATACAAATGAGGACATTGTAGAAAAAAAAAAAAAAAAGAGATAAAGTGGCATAAGGCACATGGCAGATAGAGTGCAAACAGTTAAATAAAACAAAACTGTGCAGATACGTATATGTGTAGTGCAAAAAAAGAGCAGTCTTTTATCAGACTGTCAGAAGAGGTAGTTTACAGACAATGCTGGATGAGGTAGAGATCAGTCCAGTGCTGCACAAAGTGACTGGTGCGGGTCACAGTTTGTAAGGGGGGGGGGGGGGGGTGGAAGGTCCTGGGGGTGTGGGGAGCTGGGGGGGGGGTCGTAGTGTCAGAGTTCTGTGGTGCTTGGGGTAAAAGAGGGGAGGGGGGGGCAAGGACGGGAGAGAGTCGAGCTTCCTGACAGCCTGATGGATGAAGCTGTCCTTCAGTCTGCTGGTCCTCGCCTGGAGACTCCGCAGTCTCCTCCCTGATGGCAGCAGACTGAAGAAGCTGTGTGTCGGGTGGGTGGGATCACCTGCAATGCTGAGGGCTTTGCGGGTGAGACGGGTGCTGTAGATGTCCTGGAGGGAGGGGAGAGAGACACCAACGATCTTCTCAGCTGCTCTCACTATCCGTTGAAGGGACTTGCGGCAGGACGCGTTGCAGGCGCCATACCACACAGTGATGCAGCTAGTCAGGATGCTCTCGATGGTGCCTCTGTAGAAGGTGCACATGATGGGGGTCGGGGCTCTGGCTCTTCTGAGTTTGCGGAGGAAACTGAATCACTAATATAAATATGAATAAATATGAAATATGAATCACTAATCAAAAGTTAGGACACAACTACTTATTCTACTCATTTTCCACATTTTAGAACACTTGAAATCATCAAAATTATCAAATAATACAAATGTAAGTATAGGGATTCCAGCTTAACACTCTTTGGACATTAAATCAACTTACAGAAGTGCATCTTGGGATGCTTTTTAAAGGTTAAATTCAAATATTACTTTACTTTTGGATTATTATTTAAGAAATACATAAAAGGCACAATGTGTACATTATTTGTCTGCAAAATATTTAGGCATAAACTAAAAATATTTTTTGAGATCATAAGAAACAAACTGAGTGAAGTGTGTCCACACATTTAACTGGTAATGTAGAGACCATGGCAATTTATGATTATCATATTCATAATTGTAGTACTTGAAAAGGATATGAAGCTATTGCTAAACGTACCCCTATGAAATGAGACACCACTTGGTTACGGTCAAGTCATCGTCGCTAGCTGGCTGCTACGTCACCAGAGGTGACAAGTGTTGATCAGAAACTTCCAAGATGCGTCTGCAAGTGTGTGTATGTCGATTGCGTGGGTTTTATTAGTGATGTTTTTGCGATCGTTGTGCAAATCAGCGATGTAATGTTAGCGTAGCAAACTAGCGATTTTTAAAACGTTTCAATTAAGAACATGGTTGCAAATATATAAATCAATTATTTAAGCCGAAAATGGGACTCTCTGGATGATCTGGCCGACATTGTTGCCGGTTGCGCAGTGTGTTCTGGGTACCCCTTGGTTTCAAGTAAGCTCGCGAAAATGCTTGGTTTTAAGGGGTATCTATCCCTTGCCCTTAGCCCTACCCCTCGATCAAAACGAGAATTGGGACAGCCCTTACTCTCACATGAACGCGCAAAACTAAGGGGAAGGGGTAAGGGGAAGGGGTAAGACAGAGAAATGGGATTCACCCTATGGCAATTCTCAACCCTCTTTTATAGACACACCATAAGGCTGCACGATGGTCCAAAAACAATTCATATTTGAGAAATACTGTGTTATGATAAACATTTAACTTTTCATACTGCCATTGAAATTATATTATATTATATTATATTATATTATATTATGGCTTTAGTTTTATTTACTAATATTTATGTAAATTAAATATGTATATATATATATATATATATATATATATATATATATATATATATATATATTTAATAAAATTATATTTATGTTTTTATTATTTATTTCATACTGTATAACATTGTTTAAAACATTTATTTTTATTAAAATATTAAATTTAATTTTGAAGAACTGCAGTATGATAAACATGTAACATTTCATATTGTGGATGATAATTGAAGACGAATATTATTCAGATTCAGCAGTTTTTCCAACTTGCCACTTAGATGCAGACACTGTAGACATATCTTGTGTTCATAAACACTAGATGAAAACATCACTCAGGCAAACTCATAACACTGAGGTCATGTCTGAGATTGTCGCTTTAAAGTAGAGGTTCTGCTTCTGACATGAAGTGTTTAGAGGGTTACTAGTCTCTGAGATCAGGAGTGTTGATGTTAAGGTTTGGTTCGTCCACCTCAAATGATCTTGATATGGACGATCATGGACATAGGGCTGTCTTGTCTTCAGCAAGGTTTGTCTGGCTGTTTTGTTTGGTAGTGTTCAGAGTGATGGCACACCTTGTTTGTTGTTTTCCTGAGGTTGGCATAACAGTTGGCCGGCTCCAGTAAGAGTGAGGTAAGAGGGTGTTCCCAGATCTGCAAATGCAATGTTCAGTTGACGTACTTCTGACATAAAGTAGGCATACAAAGATGTGGCATAGCGGAAAGTGCAACAAAAATAACAGTTTCCTTCCTGCTCTCGCTTCCTGTGCTGAAAAATAAAAGTGATCCGCTTTTTAGATCTGTCGCTGAAAATGGTGACGTGATTTTGATCAGATTAGTGTGCAGTTTAGATTTTCCATGGTGATTGTTCTTCATTGCTGCATCTGTGTGCATGCTTGCTTGCAGTGTGGCGATGCACATCCTGACCTTCACAACTTGGCCAAATCAAGTGTTTTAGGAAGTGCAAAAACTTGTAGAAGTTCAAGAACAAACAAAGCTTGTCATGTGACAACCAACCAATTATGTTTAATTGACATTATGTCTACAGGTTTAAGACTAGTAAAAACACTTTATCTTTGAACACCAACTTCTTTACATGTATTATTGTGATTGACTATGTTAAAAATAGCAACAGTTTCAGTTAGGTCAACCCACACAGTATTTCTGTTAAAAATGCCATTTTATGGGGATCACGTGACCCTTCGACGGCGATGCAAGCTTAGTCTTTCGCTCTGCTCACTTTGCCACGTATTGTGTAATCCTGTCAGTAAATTTTAAACCACTCTGCATTGGACCCATCATGAGTGCTTCGGCAGACAAAGGCGATCGGAAAAGAGAGATTGAGCAATCGCCAATGAAGAAAAAATTCAAAGATTCCACCATCTCCAGAGAGGACCTCGATGATGCTATTGCTAAAAGCATTAAGCTAGCACTTAAAGAGCAGCAAAGCACTTTGAATTCGGTTGTGGCTTCGGCAGTAAGAGATGCGGTGGACTCTGTGCTGATTCCAGCATTGCGTGAACTGCGTGAGGACATACTGTTCTGTTAAAGAGCTAAGAGAGGAGCTTGAGGCGATAGCTACCGCGGCGAAGCAGACATGTGACTGGGTTGATTCTGTTCAGGCAGCTGCACGTGAGGATAGGAGGACAGTCACGGACTTAAGAAATCAGCTGGAGCGACTCACCGAGAAGATGACGGATATGGAGGATAGGAGCAGAAGAAATAACGTACGGCTGGTGGGGTTGCCAGAGGGGGCGGAGGGCTCCAACGCGGCTGGTTTCCTCAGAGTTAATCTTTCCAAGTGGATTCCTTCATTGAAAGGCCATGACATTGAGATTGACCGGGCACATCGCGTGTATGACAGAGGGAGGGGCTCCGATCGGCCGCGCACTCTCATCTTCCATGTGCTAAGATGGCATGACAGATCGGAGATCCTGAAAGGTGCTCGGCAGGCTTATCCGGTGAAATGCGCACAGGACAATGTCACACTACTATTTTTTCCCGACTTTAGTCCAGCCACAATGATCAGGAGAAAGGCCTTTAATCCGGTTTTGAAGAAGATGACTTCACTTGGTCTCCAGCCCTTCCTCATCTATCCAGCGGTAATTAAACTACGGCACAAAGGGGAGCAGAAAAGCTTCGACTCTCCTCAGAAAGCGGAGGATTTTATCAGCTCCCTGTCTCAGCAGAAGACGTTTGCCGCAGCTCTACGGGAGGGCAACGGGAAAACAGCGGCCACTATCTCTCCGGCCCGGCGGGAGGGGCTTGATGGCCGGGATGGAGGCGGTCCTAGCTGGCCAGGAAGGGATGATGGCAGGACAGCCATGGACGCTTGCTAAACCTGTTTTTTGCGTTTTCTTCTCTCCTCTCTCCTACTGGGATATTGTCCCTATCTATCTGGTACAACGATCTCTTTGCTGGTAAGACTGACACCCCTTTTTTCTTTTTTGGAGGGGACTAATGGAGAGAAGGTTTAATTAAATTAGTAGGTTTAATTATTTTTTTTGGCTGTGTGAGCATTTCGGGGGACATGTCTTGCGTTGGAGTGGATCGGTCACGAACCATCACTATTTTTTGTTGCTCAATCAGACCTATGTTCTCGGTAATGTGCGGTCTGAGTTGTTTCTTGTTTATGGTTGTCGGTTGTTCATGTTTCTATGTTATTTTTATTTTTTACAACAGACATTTATACTTTTATTTATTTTACCCTATTTCTAAAAGGATTTTTCGCCTAGGAGGTTTGGTATCTAAAATGCACATCAGCATTTACATGTTATTTACAGAATGGAAGTGCTTCTGCTTTTTTTCATTTATTGAATACAATCTTGGGATTATGAATATTCAATGCATACTCTAAATATTTTATCACTGAATGTGAATGGTTTAAATTCTGCTGTTAAACGAACCCGTGTGTTAGAATATTTACACCGTAAATCTATTTCCTGTGCCCTAATACAAGAGACACATTTAAAACAATCTGACGTGGCACGTTTCCAGAATAAGTATTATAAGTTAGCAGCCTTTTCCTGCGCTCTTAATAAAGCTAAGGGGGTGCTTATCCTTGTTAACAGGAAGTTAAATTTAACAATTGAACACCTTGGTAGTGATGAGAAGGGTAGATTTGTTTTTATCCGATGCAAAATATATAATAATAGGTTAGCATTAGGGGTGGGACGATAAATCGATATGGCGATATATCACGATTCTTCTCCATGCGATACGATAATCGATATCTGGCGCCAAATATCGATATTTTCATTAATACAATAAGGTGCTCTAAATAGATTTCCCTGTTCACAGCGTCTAAAAATGCGTGGAAATCGCGGCTGCGCCATTTCCAGCTTCTTTCCAAAAGCGCTCTCTGAGCAACCATGAACCGCGTTCTCTATGAAGATGGGGAAGCACGAGGAACCGAAGGATAAACAGATTTCCAGCCACTGTATTAGCTTTACTGCTATATATATATGCTTATGGAGATGAAAACTAGCTGCCCCAGAACAGCTATCAGCGTGGACCATAGGCAGTGGTGTAGTGGAGGGTATACGCAGGTATACGGCGTATACCCACTTCTTTATCAGTCGGCATTCCGTATACCCACTTCTAAATCCCCTCTGATGCCCATTCAGTAGTGTCCTGCACTAGCAAAATCATGACAGTCCAGCATATGAGTAACTAATCCAATCGCATGTGAATAAATGCAAATATTCCCTAAAAACATCCAGTAAAGACAGTGATGCGGTCAAGAACGAGACAAAAACACTCTCATGCAGTGTATATGTTTCATTTATACTCGAAGCCGGATGGCGCTCTCGCGCAGAAAGTCCGACACGGCCTCATAGAAGTAGCTACTAACTTACGAGTCACGATGTGCAGGAATCCAGCTATCGCTGTAGCCAAAGCTATCTCTACTGTAGCTAAACTGAATAAAAAAACGTGAAGACAGTAAACACATGATTGCTACATCATATGGTTTATGTGTGTTTTTTCAAGTCATCTCCAGGTAATAAAAAAGCATCTGATTCTGAATAATGCAGTGCTAATTGACATAGCATTTATTACACTTGGCAATAGATACTAGGCTATATATCTTCTGCCTTATTCTGTGATAAAAATGGAAAAAAATGTAGTATATATACAAATCATAAAATTGTCATTAGGAAAATACAGGAAAAATATTATAAATTATTGGTTATTGCCAAGCAGTGCATTTGATTTCTCAGCCAATTAAAAGCAAGAGGTAATAATAAATAAATAATAATAATAGTCACAAAACCTGTCAATTAGACAAAGTTATTATATTTGACATTTCTGTCCCCCTCACTTCTGAAATGATTGAGAATCACAATTTTTTGTTTGTTTCAAATAGAGATCACAATTCTGAACAGACAACTAAACAAAATAGCATGCAATTTACTAGAGGTTCTGACAAAATGTCAGTTGCTGCAGTCTGTTTATGTATTTATTTTAATTATTTATTGCAAAATCTGCACCTCTTCTGTGGATAATATTATTTTTATAAAGATCCTTACTTAAGCAGTAGAAGTTAAGTGACAGTGTGCAAATATTACTGGCCCATTTTGGAGTGAACTAAATATGCAAGACTAGTTTTACATGTCACTCTTTATGTACAGGCCTTTGCTGGGCCGTTAAAAAAAAAAAAAAAAAAAAAAAATTGGGGGCATAAATTAAGAGTATACCCACTTCTCCCGGCACCACTACACCACTGACCATAGGCACTGATCACGTTATTATTGCAGAGCGCATATTCAGTTCATGAGTAGCCTATAACCTCTCCGCTCAGATCGCAGGTGGATTCCCCTCACTATATGAGTGAGACACCGCCGGTGTTGTGCCGAGATCTGCACCCTGCCAGATTATGCACCCCCTAGTATTGGTAGGTTTAGGAGTAGGTGTGGGGGAGGGGTTAGGATTAGGGGTGGGGTTGGGATTAGGCAATCAAGTAGCGATTTCAACGAGAGGATGCATAATCTGGCAGGGGTGCAGAATTCGGCACAACACCGGTGCGTCCAGTTTTATGTGAACAAAACTGGATGCTCTCCCTCTCTCTCCCAGATATTACAAGTGTGCGTTATGCAGTGTGAACAGTGGGTAACATAAATCTGCACCTATGGGATGGAGGACGAAACAAAACCTTGTCAGAGCCACAATGCAGCGCAGAAGTGTGCAGTGTGTGTGCTTGCCGCGCATCTACATTTGAAATAACGAACCTGAGCGCACAAAAGACGCGATGTGAACGGCTATTTCTTCGTGTGGGGCTCCGTTTGTATGATGAGAGGAGTAGAAAGGTTGAGAAAGTACTCCAGGTAAATTTGGAAATGTACCAGGTTTATATATATCCATCTATCTATCTATCTATTTAGTTTTTTTCTGTTTGATAAGCAGTTAAATGTGTTTGTTTACACACAGAGAAAAAGAAAAGTGTAAGCTTTTAACCCTTTAACAGTCACACTAAGAAATACATTTGGCAAAAATTATTTATTGTTCAAATTGTGTTCCGGCACCACAGTGAGCAACTTTTCAGGGGTTTTTTTCAGATGACCCATTCACTAAGCGGATACACAAGTCAACCAGTCGGTTGACTTGCCCATTTAGGGTAATTCTCGGCATGAACTAAAAAGTATAATGCATTAATGGAATTTTTCATTTGTGCAACTGAAGTTTAAGGTTTTTGTGTATAAAAACATTCCAGACAGTAGAATATGTTAACAATACCCATGATTATATAAAAAAAATCCTGTTCTTATTATAACACAACAATCCACTGTAAAAAAAAATTAAACATTAAATGTAATAGAAATCTAATAATTTAAAGTAAATAAACAAATACATCAAAACAAAATAATGAAAATAAAAACAATAAACATAATAAAATAATTATTAAATTACATTACAAATAATAAAAATAATAAATAATAGATTAGTGACAATCTGGATAAAATGTAAGGTAAAAGGCATATAGTCAATATATATAGATCTGTATATATATATATATATATATATATATAGTCAATATAACAGAAATATAATAGAACAAATTATTAAAATGATATGGTGTGATATGTAACAAAGCATTGGTTTTTGTTCAAACAAAGGAACAACTTCATCTATGATCTTGTGCAGTGCTATAGCGAGTTATGATCGCGTTGCTGAGTATAGCTAGCGTTCAGTTCATTTTACCCTGACTGGGCAACTCAACCGAGCGGTTGAGCACTTTTTCTAAAGTAAAAACAGAGATACATTTAACAAAATATACCGTTAGGAGGTCTAGAACATGAAATCCGATTAATATTTTTTTTAATCTCTAATTTTAACGTCATTTGCAGCTAGTGTTAGAAGGGAGGCGTCACATCAATACATTCTCGGTTTTGACTTGACTTTGAGCTATTGAGTATATGTCTGTTGTTTAGTTTTGTTATATTTTGGATGTTATGTTATGTTATGTTATGTTATGTTATGTTATGTTATGTTATGTTATGTGTGAAAAAAAATAAAAAATGATGATAACAAAAAATACATTCTCGGTTTTGTCGCGGATTTTCGGCAACAATATATTTTTGCTGCAGTGCCACCCAGTGGATATAAATGCAATAACACACTCTATTCAATAAGGGGTATAAGGACAAACAGCCAAAAATGGGGTTTGGCGAGTTTTAATTACAGTAATTTGATTGCAAAAAAAGGTCAACCGTGCGGTTACAATGCACGTTAAACGGTTAATAAGTACAAGAATAAAATTATTAATTTAGCCTATTCAACATGTTAAAATTGATTTACAGAACTTTTTTGCTGTTTTCTAACAGTTTGGACTTGAATAAAGAAAGAAAACTTGCACTTAACCTTTTCACAGGCATTTTTTTAGACATATCGTGATGTATCATTATAGGATTTTCTAGAAATATATCGATTATCGCAGAATCGCTGTATCGTGATATTATCATTATCGTGAGCCATTGTATCGTGATTATATCGTATCGTGAGGTACCCTGCGATTCCCACCCCTAGTTAGCATTGGTCTCTATTTATGGTCCGAATGAGACAGTGCATTCCTTACACAGATTTCCAAAACTTTACTTGAGGAGATTGATTGCCCTCTAGTGGTGGGTGGTGATTTTAATGCTGTCATAAATCCTGCTTTAGATAAATCTCAATCTGATACAACAGCCAATCCATCCTCTAAATTACTGAATAAATTTATCACTGAGCTCAACTTAATCAATCTTTGGAGAATTCAGAATACTAAATCTAAGGACTTCACTTTTTTTTCTAATAGACACAAGACTTTCTCTAGGATAGACTACATATTTCTCAGCCCATCTTTAATTTCGTCTAATTCCTCCATCTCTATATTACCAACTTTATTATCTGATCATTCTGCTGTGTTGTGCAGTGTTCCTCTTTTGGATGTTAAAGCCAAGTCCCCTAGATGGCGCTTTAACATATCATTATTAAGTAATCAGACTTTCATTACTTCTCTAAAAGAATATATTAAGGAATTTCTTGAAATTAATATGCCCTCTGATGTGGATCCTCAAATACTGTGGGAAACGACTAAGTGTGCTATACGAGGTTTCTGTATATCTTTCTCTTCTACTCTTGCCAAAGCGAAAACTCACCAGTTTACACAATTAGAAAATAAAATCCAATCATTACAAAATCTACAAAAACAACATTTTACTGAGCAACAGGCTACACAGCTGTCCTCTTTAAAAGAAGAATATGATTTACTTTCACACTCAAAGGCGGAATTTATTTTACATAGGACTAGGCAAAAATATTATTTTGAATCAGAGAGACCTAGTCATTTATTGGAACTTAGGTTGAAAGAATGCGAGTCTAAGGCATATATTAGCGCAATAAAATCATCGGATGATCAGGTCACCACGAACCCTGTGGCAATTAATTAAATATTTAAAGGTTTTTACACAAATTTGTATAAAGCCGAAACGGATTTTGATGAACCAATTTGTAAGCAGTATTTAGATAAATTGGAAGTGCCTCGGATCTCACAGATGGATAAAGAATCTTTGGAGGCCCCATTAAGTATGGAGGAACTCCACGTCTCTCTAAAAAGCCTTCAAAAGGGCAAATCACCCCCCTGACTTATTTTTAGAAATTTGGGATTTGGTAGGGATACTTAATTTTGCAATTGAACATGGGGTATTTCATAGAGATCAAAAAACTTTATTGATATCATTACTTCTTAAAACAGGGAAAGATCCATTAGATTGTTCCAGCTACAGACCGACTTCGCTTATCCCATGTGATCTAAAAATCTATGCTAAAGCTTTTGCTTCTCATATGGAGAAGTTAATTAGTAGTTTGATCAAGGAGGACCAAACCGGTTTCATCAAGGGGCACAATGCGTCTGACAATATGCGTCGACTCCTTCATATTCTTGACTTTGCAGATTCTCATCCAAGTCCTTGTGCGGTTTTCTCACTGGATGCAGAAAAAGCCTTTGACAGGCTAGAGTGGAATTATATGTGGGCAGTTCTGCAATGTTTCGGCTTCGGTGAACACTTCATTTCTATGATTAAGACATTATACCACTCACCTGCAGCATCAGTCATAACTGGTAATATTATTTCCCCCCCATTCCCTTTACAGCGGGGAACGAGGCAGGGATGTCCGCTTTCCCCCTTATTGTTTTGTCTATCTCTTGAACCCTTAGCACAAGCCATCAGGATATCTGAAGTATCGATTAAGATTCATGATCATAATCATAGTATTTCATTATACGCTGATGATATTATTCTATATTTAGACCACTTTGATGTTTCAGTCTCTAGTATAATTAGCCACCTCGTAAAATACGTACGAATTGCCATGAGATAGCGTTGGTTTATCTGGAATGATAAATGCCCCAGAATTAAACTTACCACATTACAACATACTAATCGCACAGGAGGACTGGCTGTACCAAATTTTGAACTGTATTATTGGTCGTTCCAGCTTAAGGCTCTTCATAATTGGGTTGATCCTCAATCTACAGTTTCATGGAGGGTGATTGAAGCTGACAAGGTTAAACCAAATAGACTTCAAGATATTTTATTTACTGGCACAGGAAAAAAAGGGGATAATTATAAATTTGGTCCGGTTGTGGCTAACTCTATTAAAATCTGGAAAACGGTTGAACGTTGGATAGGAGGACCCTTCAAATTTTGTAACAGTACACCTTTATGGCACAATTTTAATTTTGTATGCGGAAATCGTCCATTTGTCCAACCCTCTTGGTCTTCTTTAGGTGTAAACACGTGCGGTGATATATATGATAACCAGGGCCTCTGATCATTTCAGACATTAAGAACCAAATTTTGTCTACCAGCATCCGCATATTTGGCTTTCTTGAATTGCGTTCTGCTCTCAAAGCGTATGGCGTTCCGTGGGCATCTTCCATTTCCTCTCATCCTATGCGGGACTGGATTGCACCATCTGCTGGTAGGCCATCTGTTTCCTTAATATATAATAAAATTATTAATTGCATTACAAAACATCTTTCTATTAAAACTATTTGGAATAGGGAATTATCTGACCTTAATTTATCTGTCGACTGGGAGAGAGTGTGTTCTAATCTCAGTTTAACATCTAAAAATTTGGCTCATTGTCTTATTCACTTCAAAGTCATTCATAGAGCATACATAACTCCTTACAAAAGATTTAAAATGAAACTACAATCAAATTTTAACTGCCATATATGTAATACTGCATCATCAGGCACTTTTCTTCATATGTTTGGGAATGTCTTATCGTCTATGTTCACATGTAAACCTGTTTTTTTCATCCTTACTACAAATTTTTTCATCCTTACTACAAAAAAAAAAGCCATTTTATTAACGTCAATAAATATTTAATGAGCACATGTACAGATAAAATTACCCTTGTGCTGAAAACCCTTGATTTTGATTATATACCCGTTAGAAAATGCATTGTCTGAAAAAATAAAATGTTTTTGAATTTACAGAGTTTGTTTTTCTGTCATCAACAAAAAGTACATGGATCCATTTTGGCTTTTTTAGACTTGCCAAATAGCTAATATCTAAGGACCTGAACTGCTCCGAGTTGTCATCTTGTAATTATGGCTGTTCTGAAACAAACATGAACACAGTGTTTCTTACTATAGGCCTAATTCTAGAACATAAAGTTCTCGAATGTTTAATTTGAATCCAGAAAGTGTCTATTTGTGCTGTAGTGCAGTTATGCTCCTGGATGATGTGTTTGTTGCTGGCACAGAGCAGAGCACATAATGACACACTGTAAGGTTTGGTTGCTGGAGTCTGGCTCTGTCGAGGAGGGCGGCTCTGTCCTTGCCTGACCTGAAGAGTACAGTGATCTAAAGCTGCTCACAGCTGCACTATTCATGCCAGCCAGAGCCTGGCTCGAGCGAGGGCCGTCTCTGAGATTTACACAACCACACAATGTCCTTCACAGAGCTGGGACTTATGGGTAGAGATGAGATCTCTCGTCCCATTGGTGCCCGAGTCTGGTTGACACCACAAATTGACGCTGTTTGTGAAGTAAAGCAGTTTTTGTGACTTCATACACGCCTTTCCAAAAAATTCAGAGCTTCGACGTTTCCAGACTTGAGAGCAATGTTTGTTTTTAGGCATTTTTAGGATTAACGTTTCTTCATGAGACACATCATAAATCATAATTTTCTGCCCACTCTATGGGCTGAGGCTGACTGTTATCGCCACTAACCAGGTTTTGTTCTCCTCCTTCCGTCTTGTTTGAGACGGCTAAGCCAGACGTTTTTGTTTGTACACCTCAGTCTCCAGGAGATATCGTAAAGATTTGTTGGAAGCGTAGGCAGGTCACATGCCACCGCACCCTTCAGTGGAAAAGTTAGCAAAGTAGTAGAGCATTATTTGTGTGACTCACATTTGCTAGTAGCAACTAGATGTGACATCCTCATTTCTACTATGCATTATCTATTTAAAAATATTAATACATTTATAATTTTATAATATTTAATACAAAATATAAATACTTTTTTCAAAATATTTATATTTATTAAAAAGATGACTAATATATATTTAAAACTTAATTGTATTGGTTCAAATATAATATAAAATAGGCTAATATAATGTAATATAATATATTTTTTATTTAATAATAATGTAATTTTACATTGTATATGCACACACAGATATAAACTTATATTTTATTTAATACATTTTATATTTAATTGTATTTAAATGTAAATATTCACACACAAATATACACTTATATTTTATTTAGAAAATTATTTAAATAATGAACTAAAATTAATAAATGTAATATTTAGATATGCATACTATATATATATATATATATATATATATATATAAGTACTTAATTGTGTTTAAACATAAATATATTCACACATATACACTTATATATTATTTAAAAAATGAATTTAAATAAACTAAAATTAATAAATGTAATATTTGTATATGTATATTATATAATTTTGTATATATTAATAAATTAAATATGCATTACATAACTTAAAATGCATTTATAAGTTATGTAATGTATTTTTATACATTTGTGCAAACACATTAAATTATTTAAAAAAATAAAATATGTAATTTTAGATATAGATTAGGTGTGAAGTTGTGTCACAAGCCCCTGTGATCTGACCCAGAAGAGATGTCATGACCCCTTCAGTGTGAGACACATGGCT
>CM041793.1:41551211-41655142 GCA_023376895.1 Aspiorhynchus laticeps
ATTTAACCATATAAAACTGAGGTTGCTACAATTTTTACAGATGCTACTGATTTTGATAATGAACAAAATTTAACCTCTGCATCCTAACTCAAGCTACTATCAAATGTGCATTTCTAAGAGACAAAAAAAGTGATATTATTAATATTATCAGGCAACCCAAACCTGTTTCTTGATTTGAAACAATATCACTCATTAGAACATGCAGAAACTAAGAATATATATATATTTTTTTTAGTTAGATGTTTATTTTGTAATTAATTACTAATTAAAATTAATTAGTTTTTCACTTGGAGCAAAAATCTGGCTTTAAACTTGAAAGAAATAAAGATTTGACATTTATCGTGATAATTATCGATATCGACTGATATGAAAAAAATTATCGTGATAATTTTTTTGGCCATATCGCCCAGCCCTATATATATGTATATATATATATTTGTTTTCTATATATTTATGTCTATATAGTTTAATTTTTAGTTCAGTTTTAATTATTTTAGTACTATTAATACAGTTTAGTCTTAGCTAATCTAGTTAAACTAAATAAAAATGAGAAATACTGCCTTTGCAACTAGCTGAAAAAGTGTGTATATTTTATTTCATTAAATGTTTATTTTACTTCGTTACAAAACATTTTTTTATTGCTTTCGTTTTAGTTAAGTATAATAACCCTGATGCAGCCCTTGTTCTTTGTCTTGTATCCAAACGCTATTATTTCCCAGAAATTTTACAAAGAAATGAATACTCAGATTTTTATTACTTTCCCCTGGTTAGCAAATTAAAGCCTAGTTTGCCAGTAATGTTGGAGTCAAACTCAGAGTAGTGCTCTTAACTCTGCAAGGAGGTCAAAACAGAAATAATTGTGCTGCAGCCCCGCTTATGTTTCACCGCTGCTCCTGGCGTAATGTGGCGCAGCGCCTCGAGTTTGTTTGAAATAAACTGGATGTATGTGGAAGCCTATTATTAGAGTTGTATTTAATTAGGGTTTGAGGAAACCCGGACTCACTTTGAAAGATAGATTCTACGCTTGACAGAAATCACTTACAGGCCGCTGCGTTTATTTATTGACCAATGTCCTGTTGGCACGCCCCATGTACTCCCATTACGCTGTCAGGTCAATGCCGGGTTTTATCCTTTAGCTGGATGGCAGGATTTTCCATGTACTAAATTCCATGAAATACAGAACTAGAACTAGACAGCTCTACAGAAGACAGTGTAATTATCCAACACAATTAGGTTCAAGCTTTTGTTCTCATCCAATATAGTGTCAGTGAATTCAATCAAAACATTTTCTGAATATTAAGTGTCTTCTAGATGAGATGGTGTAATAAAACCGAGCAATGTCATAGTAAAATTGACCCCGACTGAGCAAGCCAAAGGCGACAGTAGCAAGAAACCAAAAATTAATCCATTTCAAATATTCAAAATTGATATACAATTGATATTGTTGGCAACACTAGTTCTTATAAGCACATGTACTTCATGTTTAACCAAACTCTCTTTTCCACAGGTGTACTCCACGCCACCTTGTAAGAATAACATTGCACAAGACGAAGGGAATTACGACTTTCCACAGCCTTCGAAGCACAAGCAAGAAGGTATATATGACGTTCCACCACCGTCACTCTCCAAAGCTTCCCCATGCTCCAACTACGACTTCCCGCCCAGCTCTGAGCCGATGTCCCGAAAGGGCATGAAGGACAGCGCTAGCATCTACGACGTTCCCGCCAGCCAACTGGCCACAGGTGGATCTCAGGACTTGTATGATATTCCACGTGGAATGCCGCAGAATCGACACACTTCTTCTGAAAGAGACAGAAATAAATCAGTTTATGATATTCCACCAGGAGACGCTCGGTTACTCGGTGACGTGACCAAATGCGTCAACCGCTTGTCGTTTTCCAGCACAGGAAGCACTCGCAGTAGTATGTCGACTTCCTCTTCTTCTGCCGGATCGCCAGCCGAGGGCCGGCTAGCGTTGGATCTAGACTCTGCGGTCCAGAGGTTGAGTCGTCTCCAGCAAGGTCTGGAGTCTTCGGTTTGTGCACTGCAATCTCTTGCGGCATCGCCTCACTGGCGAACGCACAGCTTCATGGAGCGTCACGCCAATGAGGTCCGTGTTTTATTGGAGCGTGTCAAGTGTGCGCTCACAGATTTTCTAGTATTTGGCCGTGGAGCGGCTGCGAATGCCACCACGTTGTCCGATCCAGGATTGCACTCCAAGTTGCGACGCCAGTTGCAACGTCTAGAAGATTCCCATCAGATTCTTCAACAAACACACCAAACTTTAGAAAACAATTGCTGGGCGCTTAATATCCTAGTAACTGGTGCCAAGCATCAGAACAAGAGTGACGAACTGGAACGTTTTGTAATGGTGTCGCGGACGGTGCCTGATGATGCCAAGCAGCTGGCTTCAACAATAGGGGGCACCGCGGAGCTACTTTTCCGAAGAGCACCAATAGAGGGCATCGTTCACCCCTTTACTTGCACCCCAACGGAGGACGACAGCTACGGAGCCCCGACCAAACCTTTCCCCGTATCTCACGACAAAGCAAACATGAACAGCGAGAAGTGCGTTAAAAGCTGGATGGAAGATTATGACTATGTCCACCTACAGGTGAGAATCATATCTATCTATCTATCTATCTATCCATCCATCCATCCATCCATCAAATAGAGTGTCTTTGAAAAGAAATTAACAGGGATTTAACAGGGATGTATGATTATTTTTTGGGAGTTAGCACTAAAAAAAACTCATTAGCGCAATTTATTCGCGCATGGCAAAGAATAGTAAAATTGTTTTGTTTTTCATTAACATTTTTATTATAGAAAAGCTTTTACTTCAAAATTGGAATTATTTATTCACCCTATATATTAAATATTATATATTGTTATATATTTATTTATAACTCATTGACTTTCAGTACTAGCATTAATTCATTTTAATTAAATATTATTAATGAAATTGTATTTTACATTTTTATTTTAAGAGTAAATTCATGCAGAACTATTGCATTGCTCAACTGTTTAATGTGATAGTAGTGATGTTTGCCAAGTCAATATTTAGTTTTGCTATTATTCATGTTTTTGTCACTGGACTTTTACGATGTTTGCATAGCAGACGACACAACAAATGAAAAAAAAAAATTAATGAAAAACAAAAATGCATACTACAAAATAAGGCCTGCAGTGCAGAACTGTTGAAAAACAGTTCATCCGCTTCAGTCTATCAGCTGTTAATCCTGGATGCAGAGATTAGGAATGAGATCCCTTACATTTGAGCACGCAGAAAGTGTTGGGATTAAAATCTAAGCATGTACTTCAATCTCATGCAAAAGGCTAAAAGAGGATAGTTTAGATGCTGCCAGAACAGGGTTTTGAAGAAAACAAAAAGAGAAGATTGCTGATTCAAATTCAGTTCACTAGACAAATTAAGACAGACTTTCTAATTCTAAATTTGAATTAAAAACGGATTAGTTTAATACCACAGTGGCCTTCGGCTGCTCACTGGGGGCTGCTCACTGGGGCATTGAGATGCTAGTTTCTGCTTTGAAACAAATTGTTTCGACTTGCTGACTGACCTTTTGTTATTTCTGCAGGGAAAAGATGAATTTGAACGTCAACAGAAGAAACTTTTAGAGAAGGAGAACATCACCAAACAAAGCAAAGTCCAACTCGAACAAGAACAGGTAAACGACACGTACACATAAACGTCATCAGCTTGTGCGTCAGTCATCAATGAACAGGGAAGTAGCAAATAATTAATACAGAAATACAGAGTGACAGATGCTATCAACCTCAGAATGGATAAGAATAGAAACGGCAGAAGAATATGACTTCAGTTGTGAACACATTAGGTGAAAGAACAGGGTAGTGAAACCATGTTTTCTTCACACATCAAGAATTAATGACTAATCACAAGTGAAAGGCTTTTGTTGACAAAGTCAGTTAACAACTGCATCATATGAGATGTTAGGGTGTCCATATGTTCACCATATATCAGAGTTTCACTATAACAGCCCCACAGGTGCAGATCTCAACTCTCTTCTAGCACAACCAGCATAGCAGATGGTTCTTGTTGCATATAAACTTAAGCCTAGAGAGCTGCCCATATAAACTATAAGATATTTACACATTCTTCTTGTTTTAAAATTGTATATGTCAAAATCAGGCAAACAAATTATTAGAAATATTTTAAGAAGGTTCTTTTTTTTTCCCAAAGATTAGTTGCACGATTTTGAGATGGACACAAACTACACGAGATATCTTCAATATATCTCTAGTATTTTGTTTTGCATATATATCGTTTGACAGCACTACCACACACATATATATACATATATATATACGTATATACATGTATATTATTTTTATTTTTCATTTCCTTATTTAAAAAGGTCCAGCAGTAAAGATATGCACTATATTTCTGCATTTTATGATAATGATCATTTTAAATAGTTCTAACTCAGAATTTCTTTCTCTCACTTAACAGCTGAACCAGTTCAAACAGCTCGAACAGGAAGTGATCAAACCTGTAGAGAATGACATCACCAAATGGATCTCCCACCAACATTCAACAGGCTCCTCCCCCTCCTCCTCAGACTCCTCCTCTAATTTCTCCATGGGAGGTGGAGCTCCGATGTGTTTGCGTGATCGCCAGCTGTTAGGTTTTTATGCAGACCAATGCGAACAGCACTTTGTGACACTGTTGAATGCGGTAGACGCATTTTTTGGCTGCGTAAAGGCCGGGCAACCTCCACGAATCTTCGTTGCGCATGGCAAGTTCGTCATTCTGAGTGCCCACAAACTTGTGTTTATCGGGGACACGCTGTCGAGACAAGCCTCGGCGGCTGAAGTGGTGAATCGCGTCATGAACTTAAGCAACATGCTGTGCGAGATGCTAAAGACAGTCGTGGGCGCCACCAAAATAGCGGCCCTTCACTATCCCAACACGGCCGCTGTACAGGAAATGGTAGATCGCGTGACTGACCTCTCGCACTTGGCACAACAATTTAAAGTGCAGCTCTCGCAGATGGCGGGATTGTGATGTCATCAGCATGATGTCACTAACTTCTGAACAAAGACTGTTATTTTAACATAATATATTTATACTCCTATAGATGCATCACTGAAAGTTGTCTTTTGTAAATAGTCCTGCTTTCTGTAAATATTTGGCTCTATATTTTGTGTAGATTTGTTTTATATAATAATAATAATATTAACTGTATGAATAGAAATGATTGAGACTTTTGTATTTGTAGAGTGACTGTTAACATTCCTGAACGTTTTGTGTATTAGGCACCTTACAAGTTGTCCTTAACTGCTAATTAGTGTATTGCTGAACACCAGAACCTACAAAATGGAAAGTTTGTTTTGAAAATGTGCTGTATTGTGTGACACACAGTCTGCCGAGAGAACGGTATGAACAAAGTAAAAGATTTCTCTGTCTTTGCTATAGAAATGGTGTTTCACTTGTTTTTGTTTGAACATTGTGGTAGGGGAATCGCACAAAAAATGTGTTCCAGGTCATATTTTACCCCCAAAATCAAAAAGAAATTACATTTCGTTGATGCTTGCTTTAGAATCATTAATATTTTTTGCATTGTGGCATTTTTTGCATTTTTTTTTACAATTAAACCCTTTTCCTCCTGATTTTATTCTTGTAATGCAGACAAAAATACATTTTCATTACTGTATTATGATAAAAATAAATGTACATATATACAATATATATATATATATATATAAAGTATTTTTACATCATGGCAGTATTTGTTTTACTACTTTTATGCTAATTTTTTTTTTAAATACTGAATTACAGTATTTTATTACAGTAAAGAAAATCAATATTTGTGTTTTTATTAAAATGCAATAAAAAAAATCAATGCAGCTAAAAATATTTTTTCTTCGCACAAAATTTTTCTTTTCATGGTAAAATGTGACCCAAACATGTTTTCGTGAGATTAATTCCGCTATGGCAGCATAGCTAACCAAGTAGACCATGTTAAAGAAGACGCTTTCCCAAGAGCTTTCACCCCTCCATTAACATAACTCAATGTCCCAACGATCCATAATTCCCAAAGTATTATCAGATGATCCATTTGACCTATCGGTAAGCCCCGCCCCACTTAGTTACTGTTGCTCCCTCGGACAAACAAACGGAGTTGCTCACTGTCTTACAATGACAGCTGCAATGTGAAAACCTTGTTCCACGATGTTTTTGCACAATTTTGGACACAGAAGGCCACCAAATGGGAATTAAATATTCCATGGAGGGATTTATAAAATATTTAAAAATAAATACGGTGGGTTACTCGAAGCAAGGGTTTACAGATCTCAATGCAAGGGATAAATCTCATATTACGGTCATCGTGATCATGGATGACAACATGCAGGATCAACACTGTTCATGTATCGCAGGGTACGATTAAATTAATGTACATTTAACCATTTTACATTTAGTTTAATATGAGGCACTGAAATGTAGACCTTCGTTTATGTGTTTTTGACCAGAGGCGCGGGAAGGTGTTTTATGTAGGGGGTGCTGTGTGTGTGTGGGGGGGGGGGTTAATTTCTGCGTATAAATATTACACCAAATAGAAACAGAAAATCGTGCTATAGCCTACGCACTTTCATGAGATCGTGCTTAGACAACAATTAGCTATTTTACAAATGGGAATAGGCTACAATAACAATGTTTTACATTCAAGCTATTCAAGCTTAAAACCCTTAAAATGTATAGTGAAAAGTTCTTTAAAAGCATCTGGAATGCAATAAAGTCATTTTAAAGCATTTGCTGCATGAATTAAAAAGATAGGCCAATAAATAATTCACTAGGCCTATCAGTCAGACAAAATTGCATTGCAGCAAATCCTTTAAATTTCAAGGACAAAGATTGACACTTTTTTTTATTATTATTGAATACAATTCTAAAATAAAACGCAAATTATAATCGGGCCTGTTTTAGGCTTTCCCTTATTTTTATATTTTAGACGGTGTCGGGGAAAAAAATTACTCGATCGCCATCTCCTCATTGGAAGCGCAGAGAAAAAAATATATGCATAACGGATTACATAGGCTAATGAAGAGTTTTTGCTTTGAATTATTTCGTTTTAAAGTAGTAATTTAAAGCTTTCTATAGTTGCCGAGTCTCGGTTCATCATTGAAGCGCTCTTTTTCAAGACCGGCAGAAAGCGCATGTTTCCTTATAAAAGCACAATGTTGATATTGTGAATGCACACAAATAATAGTAGACCCTTTACAGTTCCAAATGATATATTACTCTTACCTTTATGAGCAAAAATCACACGACGTATTTTAAGTTGTTTTTACTGTAAGAAAAAAATTCAAGTGACCGCTGGAGCCTCCGTGTCCTGTAAAACCAACGCAATCTCACGGCAATTCCTACATATTTTACGAGGTGGCTAATTCGTACGAATTCGTACGAGCTCACTCCTACGATTTACTACGATTTGTCTAAACCCCAGTGACGGGTAGGTTTAGGGGCGGGGTTAGGTGTAGGTCATTCGTACAAATTCATACGATTTCACAACTCGTAAAATACGTACGATACGTACGAAAAAAAAACGTATGAATTTGTACGAGTGAGGTCGTACGAATTAGCCACCTCGTAAAATATGTACGAATTGCCGTGAGATCGGGCTGGTAAAACTCCTTCAGCTTCCACGCTCCACACAAACTGTTGGATATGCGTCTAACAGCGCACATTTATATTTAAACATTTAAACTAACACTGTGATATGCTTGAACTGTTTATATGCTTATCTATCGATTTTATTTTAGTCAAGTCGTGATGATTTGATAAGGATAAATTAATCAAACATAGGCGATCAATTCTGACGCTGACCGCTTGGTCGTTGCTTAAAAGAAAAAAAGAAATATTTAACGAACAAAAAATGCTCCCAAGGTTTTTCTAAATTAACTTTATGAAGAAAAAAACATAGACTAAAACAAAAACAAAATAAAACAAAAACGAAACATAGCCTAATCACTTTTCCATTACATACAAAACTGAACTATTTTAATAAGCTGTTTTGGGAGAAGGGGAAGACTCATATCGCTGAGAACAAAAAAAAAAAAAGTTTAAAACGTTTTTTTTCCCCCAGTACATCTATGATATTTCCATGTTCCGCTTTTAAGCCACAACCTACAGATCCCACAACACAAACATAACATTCACAAACATAAAAGCAAGCATTGGCAGTGCTGCGCGCGTGATTTGGCAGAATGTGCGCAACGCGCGCATCAAGCCCTGCATCAGTTTAATAACTTTGATAACTTTAATTCTTACAACTGTTAAATTAATGGGCAAATGGTAAATATGTCGAAGAGCACATAGACATAGATAGCAAAATAGCCAATGTAAACTAAATGTTATAAACATCGGAGCAACCATAGAAATGTTTAAATGAGTCTTTATTATAACACATTTCTCTTAAGATACGCAACTATTCACACTTCATTCAAAACTATTTTTTTACACGTTTAAAAAGTAAACATCATTTCATTGTTTTCATATAACACTTGCACAATACCTCATTAACACCCCACATTTCTACAATCTTTGGTAAACAGTCCACCAGAGAGAGAGAGAGAGAGAGAGAGAGAGAGAGAGAGCAGATGGACTATAAGAACGCTAAAGTTTTACTCTACAGCCGATTCAATGCAAGTGACAGATACAGCAACGACTGCTAAACCAGGCCGACCACTAAAGCAGACTTAAAGGAATGGGCCACATTCTGCAAACCCCTCTGCTGTTTTTAAGATTATGATGATAATACATAATATATCACAAATAACAACCAGAAAGACTAATAAATATTATACAAATATTCTGCATGGCAGTAACAGTAGTTAACAAACACACGGTGTCATATATGCGAAATAACAGTCAGCATTTAACCTTATGAAGACTTTGGAACTCCAAACGTGTCTTTGCTCTGGAGTGACGCTGATAAACTCCCTCACGAGCAAACTCATAAAGTCTCTTTTGCTACATGCTCATGGCTTCGTGTCTAACTGAAATTACGTCCCTCAAGGCAACCTTAGTTACCCGTTGTAATCGGCAACAACAAATCTGATTGGTTAATAATACACATCGTGATTTGATTTGAATTATTGAATAACTCAAAACTCAAACATAATCAAATCTCTTTTCATACTCAAATCCCAAATATTCAAGTATAAATATACAGTATATATAATATATATATATAGCCTATTCTTTTTTTATTCACAACAGTTTTCAGTTGCCCACAGAAAAAAACAGGGGGTGCTGCAGCACCCTCAGCACCCTCAGCACCCCCTGTTCCCGCGCCCCTGTTTTTGACCTACACTGTATATGACGTGAGAACAGTACGCTATTTAGGTTTGTACGTTAGCATGGACTCACTAACTTTAATGTTAGTTAGTTGTAGCCAGAGATACCTTGCTAAAGCACAAGATAACATTAACGTTCTGCTTGAGCAGATGAAAATTGTAACTTAATGAGTGAATGACAACCAGAAAATGAACGTTTTTGTCTTCATTTGTATTGGGGTTGAATACTTAGGGACATTTTGCTCTGTTTTGTTTGGATTCAGGAAATGTAATAAAATAAATTATATTGCCCATCCTCTCAGGATACTTGGAATCAGTGTTATAAGTACCCCAGGCACATCGTTTTTCCATTTTTTGAATCATGATCCCCATAAAACCGATGCGAGCTTCTTATCTTCCAATGTTTCTCTATAGCGCTGAAACCTAAAGATGTCCGAGTTCCGCTGCCCCTGCAACTGATACTCGACTGTCATTGGCTAGACTGTCTTCGAGGGGAGGGGCTTACCGATAGGTCAATTGGACAGATATAAGGCACGTTCGACTTGAAGCAGCGCTGTGCAGAATGATCACCATATGACATCAAAGTACCGCGAGAGTGATTCGAATGCATAGGATCCGTTTGTTCTCGCGGTACTTTGATGTCATACGGTGATCATTCTGCGCAGCGCTGCTTCAAGTCGAACGCGCCCATTATCTGATAAAAAAAAAAGACCTTAGATAGATGTGACGTGAGCGTCCCAAACCATCTCGTTGGACCTTGGTGACTAATACTTTCCATTCCAGGCTGTAATGAAATGAGCATGTATCATGGCTCATGCTAAGGGGATTGAAGAGTAAGTCGAGCACGGCCTGAACAGAGTGCCACACCATATTATCATTAACATTAACCTGCTGGAACATTCGGAGCACCACATGTCTGCCCAATCTAATTTGGAAGGGTTTTTATTTTGCCATCTCATCTAAAAGGCCTTAAAATACGGGTAATTTGGCTTATTCTCATCTAACAATGTTTTTAACAGATGCTCATGATCAGTGGTGTAGTGGAGGGTATGCGCAGGTATACGGCGTATACCCACTTCTTTATCAGTCGGCATTCCGTATACCCACTTCTAAATCCCCTCTGATGCGCGTCCTGCACGAACCAAATCATGACAGTCCAGCATATGAGTAACTAATCCAATCACATGTGAATAAATGCAAACATTCTCTAAAAACATCCAGTAAAGACAGTGATGCGGTCAGGAACGAGACGTAAACACTCATGCAGTGTATGTTTCATTTATAGGCTACTCGCAGCCGGATGGCGCTCTCGCGCAGAAAGTCCGAATCGGCCTCGGAAGTAGAGGTCTTCACGGAGGACCCGAGACCCGAGGACCCGGGACCCGACCCGGGACCCGTACGGGTTCGGGTCTATATTTTAAAAGGTCAGCCGGGTCCGGGTCGGGTCCCAGTCTATTACTTCGGGTCCCGGGTCTTTTTAACTTTGTGTGTAATACCCGAGTCGATCGGAGAACACCGCACCTGCCAGAGATCAGCGTCAGTCAGCATGCGTGTGTGTAACTTGCAGTTTGTAAAATTAGGATGAGAAAAGTGTGAGCGGGAAATAAGGTGGAAGAAAAAAAAAACACGCGTTACCTCAGCCGCCAGAAGCAGAGCGCGGGCGGAGTTAATGTAGTACTGCAAGCGGACGCTGATCGTGGATTCCTTCATAGTGATGTGGAAAAATAAGGCAGAAACAAAACTGAAGAGACGCACCTGTTATTGAACATGCACGCAGTTGAGTGTAACGAACTTATAATTCTGTGCATTTTTTGCTAAAAAAATAATTGCTCCGAGTCTTTATTACAACCAAGAAAAAGTATCGTTATTGTAGTTCAAAAGGGGAAACGTAACAGTCGAAGCTGATGAAAAAAAACTGCGAAATTGCATTGGTCATCGTCTCCATCTCAGCAAGTAGACTTTTAAGCTGGAATAATGAGTGCATTAAGAAGCTGTTTCAGTCGGCAAGAGAGAGGAACAGCCTAACATGGAGGGACATTTATTGACAAGGAGGATTGTATGCATCGCAGTCAGGGAAACTAACAGTAGTTAAGGCAAAAAGGTTGTTTTTTTTTCGCAACTTGTTTATTGACTTAATAGCATTTGCTGTGCAATATGTGCCGATCGGGACGGGTGCAGTCGGGTCTGTGTCTTCCCAGCCGGGTTCGGGTCCAACTTTTGAATAATGGTCGGGTCCGCGTCGGGTCCGGGTAGTACATTTATGGCATTTCTCGGGTCTGCACGGGTTCGGGTCCCACTTTCAAATAAAATACGGGTCCGGGTCGGTTCCGTGCAGCATATTTACGGGTCTCTTCGGGTTCGGGTACGAATTTTTGGACCCGTGAAGACCTCTACTCGGAAGTACTAACTTACGAGTCACGACGTGCAAGAACCCAGCTATCTCTGTAGCCAAAGCTATCTCTACTGTAGCTAAGATGAATAAAAAGAAACGTGAAGACAGTAAACATGATCGCGACAATATGATTTATGTGTGTTTTTCAAGTCATCTCCAGGTAATAAAAAAGCATCTGATTCTGAATAATGCAGTGCTAATTGATAGCATTTATTACACTTGGCTACAAAATATATATTCTGCTTTATTCTGTGATAAAAATGGGGAAACAATTTAGTATATAGGCTAAACAAATCATACAATTGTCATTAGGAAAATACAGGAAAAATATTATAAATTATTGGTTATTGTCAAGCAGTGTATTTGATTTCTCAGCCAATTAAAAGCAAGAGGTAATAATTTATAAATAATAATAATAATCGTAATAAAATCTGTCAATTAGACAAAAAGTTATTATATTTGACATTTCTGTCTCCCTCACTTCTGAAATGATTGAGAATCACAATTTTTTGTTTGTTTCAAATAGAGATCACAATTCTGAACAGACAACTAAACAAAATAGCATGTAATTTACTAGAGGTTCTGACAAAATGTCAGTTGCTGCAGTCCATTTATATTTATTTATTTAAATTATTTATTGCAAAATCAGCACCTCTTCTGTGGATATTATTATTTTCATAATGATCCTTACTCAAGCACAGGGCTGTCGCCAGGAAATCTTCAGTGGGGGGCATTTCGTTTTCATAGGGGGGCACACTTTTTTATGATCTCAGAAACAGACATTCACCAAAACAATAACAACCTGTATTATTACTTAAATTGATCAAGTTCTATATTAAAACATATTTAAAAAGATAGCCTGTCGATAATCTGTCGACGTTTGTGTTATGTTATATTATGACTTTTATGTAGGCTATGTTAGAATCACCAGAGTTTAGTTCTGCACGCTCGCGAATCTTCTCTTTATAACACTATGTAAATAGAGATTCACTGCTCAGTGTAGAGAGAGATTCGTTGATTATAACTTAACTTTGTGAGATCGTGATGAACTAGATGGGTGACAGCTTTTTAATTACTATAAAGGGAGCTTTCTATGTCATATATAATCCATTCAGAATTTGAATATAATTTTGTTTATCATGCTGCTAAGCATGACAATAGCAATATAAAATGTGATTCACGATCGCATGCGCTGAGCAAAGGGAGATTTTTTTAAGGAATTTAAGGGTTTTAGGCTATGTTTTAAAGTTAAGACACTTATATGATTTATCTATACATCATGCTACACTATATGCTATGCTAAAACGATTTTTTTTTTTTGCTATCTGTAGGCTTACAACAGTGAATTTGTATTTTAAAATGGGAATACAACGAATTTATGACAATGTTTTATACATTTTACATTTTTTATACAAGTTAATAGTGAAAAGTTCTTTAAAATCACCTGTAATGCAATAAAGTAGGCCTAATTTGCAATTTTTTTTCGAGCCATCTTTAAAACATTTGCTGCATGGATTAAAAAAAAACTGCTATAGCCTAGACTCATATCAGACAAAATTACATAGAGAGAAAAAACAGAAGTTGTCAACAAATCATTTAAATGTTACGGTATTCAGAACAAAGCAACATAAAAATCAGAAAATAAAACACAAATTATAGCCTAATGGCATTCATTATAAAGAACATATAAAAGTCTTGCCAAAACGAATGTATTTAAAGAGAAACTGAATTCGGCACGTAAAATGCGCGGTCCCAAAAATAAAACGAAACTCAGTGTAGACATGTCCACAGTTTTTTTTTGTTTTTTTTTTAGATATGTTAATTATTTAAGTGAAATACATTTCGTCCAGGACTATTTATTTATTCCTTTTATATAGGCCTATGTTGTTTTATGATGTTTTTCTCCCCACAGAAGCGCTGCAGGTGCGTGAGGTGACGATTTGAATCGTATGTGCTGCTATTTGCCGCCCCGCACTGCGTGCCCGTCCGCTATACACCACTGTGTTATTAGCTTCCTAGTTAAGATTAGTGGTTCTTTGAGCTAAATGCTGCTGAATACATGATTTTTTCCCCCGCAATATTCATCGACTAGATCAGTAAAATAAACGTTTTTCGTTCTCAATATTAAGTTCACTCGTGATCATGCGCAGGGGGGCACGTCGAGTCATTTGGGGGGGCACTGCCCCTTAATGCCCCCCCCCCCCCCCCCCCCCCCCCCTTGGCGACGGGCCTGCTCAAGCAGCAGAAGTTAAGTGACAGTGTGCAAATATTACAATAGTGAACTAAATATGTTTAGATATGTTTAGACTAGTTTTACATGTCACTGCGTTTATGACACAGGCCTTTGCCAGGCCGTTTAAAAAAAAATTGGGGGCATAAATTAAGAGTATACCCACTTCTCCAGGCACCACTACACCACTGCTCATGATGATTTAGCGTGTGGCCTGCGATGAGATGAAGGACATTAGCTCATGCAGCAGGTGCTCTGTGGCTCTGCAGCTGTGCACCAGTTTCACCAACCATTACCAGTGGCTAATGGGCAAATTTTTGATGGATCATTCCCTGCCCATTGCAGACACATAATAGAGACATTTGTTACCTACAGCAGCATTATATATTGTGTGTGTGTATGTGTGTGTTTTGCATAACATAAAGGAATAATCCAGATTGTGTACAACATACTATGGTTTGCATCTACTGCAATGTTGTTGATTACCAGCAACAATAATCTTATAATTCATTAAATTGTAGGTTTCTATTAAATTAAATGCTTTAACAAATTAACAAATTGCTCTAATTTTTTGCATGTGAAAACAAACGAGAAACAGATTTACAATAGGATTCTTGCAATGGAAGTCTACACTCTAAAAACTGCTGGGTTAAAAACAACCCAATTTGTGTTATTTTGGCAACCCAGCGCTGGGTCAAAAAGGGACGAACCCAGCGCTGGGTTATTTTAACCCAACAAGTTGGGTTATTATGTTTAACCCAGCATGCTGGGTTGCTTTTTTATGGTTTAAAATTACTACATTGCTAGGCTAAAATTAACCCAAATCGAGTTAGGCATTAAAC
The DNA here is from genome assembly GCA_023376895.1 of Aspiorhynchus laticeps. Classification (NCBI taxonomy): domain Eukaryota; kingdom Metazoa; phylum Chordata; class Actinopteri; order Cypriniformes; family Cyprinidae; genus Aspiorhynchus; species Aspiorhynchus laticeps. The sequence goes on from CM041793.1 coordinate 41,566,012, forward strand.
CTACAAATCTTGTTCATTTTAAAATCACTTTTACACACAAAGAATGAGTATCAAAAGATAAATATTTATTAAAAACAAGAGAAAACAGTCAAAAAGTAACATGCATGTAAGAAGAAATGCAGAAAAGTATGGCATTAACAGCTACAGAGTTTATAAACGAAGCATTGAACATTTGTTGAATATAACTTTTAAGATCAAATTTGACTTTTTTTTTGTAAATTTTATATATTGTATAAAATATACAAAAACACTATTATACAATAATTGTACAATTAGTTAAGTTCTTTACAAACTATTGTGGCATGAGAGTACACAAGTAAACCACAACATTAACACTGATATCATAACATTTAACAGAAGCATGTGTGTAAAAGAATGTGAGCATGTGTATGAATGACAGAGTGTAAACTCCATTTCTACTAAACAACACAGAACAAGCATTTAACATTTGGTTTTTACAAATTATACACATAGTTTGTTTCATAGTCCATGAATACATATCATGCATCACTGCCAATTTTCATGATCTCTTTAGCATAATTGATATAGTCATGAAGAAGGGGGGAGTGAATGTACAGCACTCTCTCCACCCTCAATACCAAGACTGAGGTGCCCTTGAGCAAGGCACCGAACCCCCAACTGCTCCCCGGGCACCGCAGCATAAATGGCTGCCCACTGCTCCGGGTGTGTGTTCATGATGTGTGTGTGTTCACTGCTGTGTGTGTGCACTTAGGATGGGATAAATGCAGAACACAAATTCCGAGTATAGGTCACCATTCTTGGCCATATGTCACATCACTTTCACATCTTCTACAACATCCAGGGCAGCGTCCTCCTTTAAAACCACTGTTGCATCAGTTTGGGGGAGATGTCATTCTCCTCTTTGACCAGCATTCATCCCAGTCACCGCCTGTTCTTCATCAGTGGCCTAAAAAGAGAAAAACATTTGAAAAAATAAAACATTTAACTATCCATTTTCAGATAGAGGTGCATCCACATCAGTAAATAAGTCTGTTTTATAATTTCAACCACTTTGTGTGGTTGTTTAATGTCTATTTACCACAGTGCTCTAGAATGCTATAATGGCAGCACTAGTGTGAGGGAATGTAATATTGTTTAAATAAATATACTGCTTTCAGAAAGCTACTACTTTACTGAAACCTTAAAAGTCATGATATTCACATACCTCACAAATTTCCATGTACGTGGAGGGCTGCTCTTTAAAGGGTTAGTTCACCAAAAAATGAAAATGGTCTTAATTTACTTTACCACATGTTGTTCCAAACTCTGCTAATTTTTGGAACACAAATAAATATATTTAATATTCTCTCAATTTTTGTCCTCCATTGCAAGTCTGGGAGACCAATATTTTCTTCTGAACAGACATGTTCGCAATCATATAATTTAAGATTTATTCATATATAAATATTGGCATGGATTACTTCTGCAATAACTCTGTATTTTTGAAGCTTGAAAATACTGATTATTTAGACTCTCAATGGATTAACAAAAAATTATGAGAGAAAATTAAAAATATATTCAATTGTATTCTAAAGACAGACAGAAGTCTTACAGGTTTAGAATGACATGAGGGCAAGTAAATTATTTTTTGTGTGAACTATTCCTTTATGAAAGGAAGACCAAGAATGATGACTCTCCAAATCAGACAACTCCAAATTTGGTTTGTGTTCTGCAATAAAAAAAACACAGACATCAATGGTTTAAATAAAATATGAACACGTAATCACACTGTTGTTGCATCAAAATGTGAAGTAAACAGGCAGGAGACAACAGAAACATTTATTTTCTAAAAATAACTTACATCAATCTCAAAAGAATGATGCTCTCCTATGTCTCTGGCTTTCAACATCTACAAAAACAAACATTGTTTTAGTCTTAGTAAAAAAATTAAATGATAACATGATGGAATTATGAAGTTTACTTGCCTTAAAACCGTCTTTCCCTCTCTTCTGAAGCTGAGGAAATCGCCTCCTCACACACGCAGGCTTCTGTGTCGTTAACTCCCGGTGCTGGCACAATGAAGACAAGCTCAACAAGTCTGAAATATTACATGCAAAACATTACTTTTAACAATCATCAGCCTCAAAATAATTATGCTAACGTTAGTCTTTATTACATAACGCCTTTTCCTTTAGGAAACTACATTGAGTTTAACCACGAAAAATAAGATAACGAATTAACATCATAACCGTCCATTAACACCTCAAAACGTGCAGATATTGTAAAATATTATGTAAATATGACATAAAACACTCACGGACGTTATATTAAAAGGATCTCTTCCGTTCAGTAAAAGAGGCCGTTAAGACCTCCGTTTCTGAGGAGAAAACCGCGTCCGCGTATTTTTCAATATAAGCTCTTTTCGGACTATTTCCGCCTTCCATAAAACCTCAAAATACTCCCGGACACAAACAATGAATGATGACTTTACATTTTTAATCTTTACTTACCATAACGTCTTTCACTCGCTTCTCGCTTCTTTCAGGCTGAGAAAATGGCGGCTTCTCGCACTGGTGTCCCGTCCGATGTTGACGTGACGTGCGTGCTCTCCTTCAGGTCCGCGTTCCAACCCAGCGCCCGCTGCTAATTTTCGACCCAAAATTGCAAGTAGGTATAACCATAGATATCATATAGAGACTATACCCTATTGGCCCTAGAATACGCCGCCATCTGAACCGTCGTACTCCTAGTTTCGTTGCGTACAGCAGTTAAGATGCCAGAGCACTGCATTTCGTTCTAATCGCGAACCATCGCAAATAGGTCAAGTTACTTTTCACAAGTAATCAACATTTACCGCACTATGGATTGTGATAGAATACTACCAGATAATGACATCTTGACATTACTACAATCGTAGTCAGCTAACGTTAGCTAGCTATGTTTACAGGCACAGTGAACTTACTTATCTTGTTACTCTTTTTCTGTTCTGTAAAGTGTATTTGATTTGCACATGTCTTATAATCTGAGAGCTGCAGATCCGCCGAGCTTCAACAATACAAGCTCCTAAGGTCAACAGTCACGCACATTGTGCAAGATTGAACAGAGGATCCTTCTTGGACAATTGAAGTCATTGACGACAACATCAGTCTGACTTGTTGTCATTTGTTTTAAAGATGGCCCCATGTCCAAACTCGATCTTGAAACAACACGAAAAGCTCTCAAAACAGTCCTTTCAGGGTTTTGTAGTAGAGAGTAAGACAGTGTTGAGCGAGTTGTAGGGACTGTGTGACTTTGTGTGTGACGTTTTTAGAGCGAGTTGTGTGTGTGTGTTAGAGCATGTTGTGTGTGTAAGATGTAGTGATGTGAGAGGAGTGTAGACAAATCATATAATGTTTCTTAAACTTATTAAAATACCTTACTTTACTGTAACTATCTGTGCTCTTATCAATTATTAGTGTGATTTATAAAATACCTTATATCCTACATCACATTTGTACGTCTGGCACTATATCATATCAGACATGTTATATTACTGTTAAGTATAAATGAATATTAATTCCTGCTATGAATATTAAAAATCCGAACCTGTCCTGTATCATAGCTACATATATGACCTTTGCAGAAAAAACCCGCGTAAAAAAATCATTCGGTTAATGAGGTATGATTATGCTGACAGCTCATTGCACCAAAACACATTACAGTGAATGGAGCGGTGACCGTGTAAGAGCGCCCCAGCTCGTCAGCGCCAATAGGCAGTAGCGGTCGATAGGGCCTCTATCTAATATGATGTCTATGGGTATAACCATAGACATAATAAATACCTAGACGCCTCATTGGCCGCTCGACCGCACGTCAACGGCGCCGCCATATTGGTGCGGGCAACTCTCCATAACTCTCACATCAGGACAGAAGAAAACATACCTGACTCCTCGGCAGTTTGGGGATCTACAGACCGTCACACATCAATAAAAACAGATCTCGGGGTATTATCTTTCACAGGTAAGACTGAACAGTTGTTTCTGGATGTTTTTTGGTCATTTTTAGCATTATGTTGACAGTTTAATTAGCCACCAGTGTCAGACTATTAATAGCGATATCGCTAGTAAGCTGTGAAAGCTGAGACTTTATAAGAAATCAAAGTTTAAATGAATTCTTATTAAGTTTTAACTTATATTGTAGTTTATATCCTAAAGTAAATTGTGTTATGAGCACAATATGTACAGTGAGCACTTGTCAGGACTAGAGATGGAGCTAAAGCACCTCTCTTTAATTTCACTAACTTACTCGTTTACAAAGAGTAAGTTTATCATCAGTAGATTATAAGGATTTCATAGCTTATCATAAAACTGTGGACTGATTATATTTTTTCTTTTTTAGCCAACTGCAAACAGGACAACGCAAGCCTTAAGGAAAGCTGAAGAAAGCCTGTTCTCTGCATTTCCAAGAGACTAGGCTATACTTCCACAGCCTGATGTTGTATTTGTAGTTAAAACACAGAATAGCCCTGAATGAATGACCAGAATGACCCTGGTCATATTCAAACCTCTCTCTCTCCCCGGAACACACTTACAGGAGCATTTTTAACCTTTGTAAGGGTACTTTTTATAACAATATAATTACCTTATTAAATGTTTCTGTCGTTTTTGTCAAATATTTAAAAATAACCAGTTTCTTCAGTCAATCACAATACTATAGACTGCATTTAAAATGATTTACACCGGCTGTTTAATGCTGATCATGTACTGTGCATTTACACAAAAACTGCATGATGTAAATAGCCTAGAACTGAGAAACACAGGAACTCATTAGTGAGTGAAGCTGCAATATCATGACAAGATCATTGTTAATTATTGCTCTTTATGTTGTAATAATGATTATTAATTTTGATTAATAGAATGTTTTTTGGGGGGGAGCATGTCATATTCTGGTCTGTGTTAAACATAACTATATTTTAACATTTTGTTGTACAACGTAAACTGCACCCCCCCCCCCCCCCCAAACATTCCTATAGTAACATATATTCAAAAATAAAGAACTGTTTCAAAATGTGTTTTCTGCATGGGTGTGTGTAATTTGCATTGTAGAGCAAAATGTCAAGCTTTGTCGAGTTGTTTACATTATTTTACTCAATTTTAATTTTACTCATTTATCCCATTATAAAATATAGGAAAATCTTGAGGGAAGCAGTGGAGAATTAGTCTTCATTAGTCAGGTTTTGACGTCACAACTAATATATATATATATTATATTATACTCAAGGAGCTAATTAATTAAACACAATTTGGAATTCATGACCAAAATTTTTGGCTTGTCATTAGTTGTCTTTGTTTAATAATTATTACACAAATACCATTATAAAACTGCACTTTTCACGATTATTTACTTTACTATTAATTTATTCTTCATTATTGTCTATTCTGTATTATTCCATCCATGATATTACATATTCTACTTGCTATTATTCATCTATTGTTATTCATTTCTTTATGATGGTAGTACACATATAATTTGTGCTATTATAAACCTATTATATCACTTATGTTATTGTGCTGTTGTACTCGCTTTTTATATTATTCACTTTGCTTCAACTTGTACTACATATAGTTTTTAATATTACATATCACTTTTACTATATTTTTACTGTGCACTGTATCAGTGCATATTAGTTTACCCTGTAACTGTAAGTTTTATTTGATCCATAAAGGATTATCAGTTACATTTGTTATTGTTTGTTGTGGAGTTTATATCTGTATAGAGGGCTATGAAAATAAAAAGCAGACTACCAGTGTGTCACTTTTTGATTTGTATTCACAGTATTTCAAAGAGCTGTGTTCTGACCTGAGGCATAATAACAGCTAAAATGTTGGGGTTGAAGACAGAGAAAGCAATGAAACAACTTAATTTCATTTAATGTACATTAAAATTACATTACATGTATATGTCACAGTTATACTACATTAATATTAGAATTGTTAACCGAAAAAATCAACCAAATCAACATGAGTGTAAGTGTGAGCTTTCACAATTTCTTAAGAAAATTAATAATTTTCCAAGCCTAACTAAATAACTGGAGGCAGAGTTATTTTTAACTCCATGTAGATCACAAACCACTGAAATCGGTTGATAAATGTAAACGTAATCGTGTTTTTATCCCGAAAAAAACGCAGCTCCCCCGTTTACCTCCATTGTTTTTAAGGCAGTCTTGCCCTCTCAAACATGGCGGACGCGTTGACGTATCGCAGCAACGGCTCAAAGCGGCCAATGAGGCGTCTAGGTATTTATATGTCTATGGGTATAACTGCAGACCGGAGATGGGGGCGGGAACTCCAAAACGGGGTGGGAGCTCCAAAATAGGGCGTGGCTTCCTTCCATTGACGGACAGGCACAATGACACGCATGCACATTTTTTTCTTCCAATCAACTTCAGCGCAAACTCTGCCCCATAGCTGATTCTAAAGATTTTATTGGTTGTGTCAATCACAGTGTTAATTTAATTTCCTACACTATGCTACAAAAAATGCTAACCCCTAAACCTACCCAACACCTGACCCTAACCTTAACCAGTGAAATTGGCTGCATGGCGGGATTGGCGCTGAAAAGAAAGTTGCAGTTCAGGAGATAATCAGTTAGTAAGATTATGCGATATGAGATCGCCGAGACGGGCCGTTCGTAACTCCCCAACCGGACAATGGCATCTTTTTAGTTACACCCAGCGTCACTACCCCATCCTACCCTGCGAATTTCAAGCCCCAGGACGCCTCCGTTGCTTAAAACAAAGCGATAGAGTAAAATCTTTCCCCTATGCTGAGGTGCGCTGGAACGGTTCGCGGGAGAGCTCGTGGGTGATTACCCTTTATATCATGATATATCATGAAGCAGAGGTTCAAACTCCGGTCCGAACACCACTGACCACGAGCTTTGGGCTCTGCTCTCATGGAGAATATTGATTTATATAGCATTTTATTTTAGATCAACTAACGTTAGAAACAATGTTTAATTTATAAAGTTTTATTTTGAAATGTAAGTCAATAACAATTGGCTGAAGCCAGAGCCAATGGTGAAAGTCTTTGCGCAAAGAGACCCCGCCCCATTTTGGAGGTTCTGCCCACTTTTGGAGTTCACGCCCCATTTTGGAGATCTCCGGTCTGCAGTTATACCTACTTGGAGAATTGGGTTAAAACAACCCAACGTCCTTACCCAGCGGTCTCAACCCAGCATTTGGGTTGAAAAAATAACCCAGCGTTTTTTAGAGTGTAGAAGGCAAATAGGCACCACCACGAATAAACAAAATGACAAAAACGTAATACAACTTAAAAGGAATAGCTCACCCTAAAATGAAAAACTGCTAAAAAAAAATGTACTTAATCTCAGGCCATCCAAGATGTAGATGAGTTTGTTCATCATAATTGTACACCAGTGGATCCTCTGCAGTGAATGGGTGCCGTCAAAATGAGAGTCCAAACAGCTGATAAAAACATCACAAAAATCCACAAGTAATCCACACCACTCCAGCCCAGGCTAATGTCTTATGAAGTGAAAAGCTCTGTGTTTGTAAGAAACAAATCCATCATTAAGTTGTTTTTAACTTCAAACCTCTGATTCTGTCTAAAATATGAGTCCTCTATCCTATTGCTTTCTCCAGTGAAAAAGTTGCCTCGTCTGAATTAGGAGAGAAGCATGCACAAATCAAGCAGTGTTTATAAGAAAAAACAGTCCAAAACAGTTCTAAACAAATATGTTGGTTGGAGTTTGATGTGAAGAACTACAGGGGATGGAGTTTTTCACCAGAGGAAGCATTATTATGGATTATGGACTCATACAGTTAAAATGCCTTAATTTGTTTCTTATAAACACACAGCTTTTCACTTCACAAGACGTTAACTGATGGACTTCTTGTGGATTGTTGTGATGTTATTATCAGCTGTTTGGACTCTCATTCTGACGGCACCCATTCACTGCATTGGTGAGCAAATCCAAATATGTTCCTAAGAACATCTTAAATGTTTTTGGGTGAACTATTGCTTCAGTTGCTGCCTTAAATTATCTTTTTTTTTTTTTTACAATTATAATGTGGTTTTGAAAATATAATCATAACATGTACTTTGAATACACTAAGTTATTATGAAAAAGCATCATACAAACTGAAGCAAATGTCTATGCAAATTCACATCCAATCGATAAACTCATGGCCAGCTACAAATGTAAAACCAATTACTTTTACATGGTTACCTTGAAGAAAGATTGAAGCAATGCAACACAAACTCTATACTCAAAGGAATTACACATAAATGCTTCACCTGCCTAAAAAAAAATATTTGTGTTGTACAATTCATGTTCAAGGGAATTAACAAGGGTTAAAGCTTCATATTTGTCTATTTAATCCCTTAGGATCATAATTTAATCTGCACTCAGAAGTAAAAGACGACCTCCAAAACGTCTTCAAACACCACATAAATCATCTTGAAATCAAACTTCACATGCCGTTGGTCATTCTTTTGTGCTTCTAGAACATTCTCCCTCTTTTAGGCTTGGTAACGAATTCTAACAATCTTGCTGGGAACCAAGGAACTCACAAATCTCCGTAAAAGCATCAGCATCCACTGACTGGCATTTACACGTAATTAACAATTTAAACATTTTCCGCATTCAGGACTAAGTTCTCCTCGGGGAAACAAAGAGAAAGCCTTTTGAAAAAAACATTCATTAAACATGGTGAGAGAGCAGTAAATTCTTCCCATCGCTCTCTCCAGAACATTCCTAGTGATTTAACATATTTCATTCAGTATTCAGGAAGCTCAAAAAGCACAAGCATCATTTGCAACTTGCATAATCCAAAATGTTAAAACATTTTGAGTTCATATTGACTTTAAAACTCTCCTGCTGTGTCAATCTTCTTAAAATACTGGTTAACTATTTATTTCTTAAATATTTCTCATTATTAGGTTTGTGAATGTGCATGCAAAGTTGACACATGGAAAAGCTTTACAAACTCCAGTTACGAACGGTTTTCATTCATTTGCCAAAAATCAGCACTTTGAAAAACACTAACTTGTTAAACACTAAAATATGAAAGACTCAAAGTTTACTCAACATTCTGAATCACCCAAGAAAAAAATCACTGTTTCTTTATCTAATTGAGTTTCACAGTCACAAAATCTGTCAAAGATTATTTTTTGGTTGTTTTTGGTTTTTAGCTCAATTACTAGACTGTGTGAAAGAAGTGTGAAAAACCCATTTAACCCTTCCAAGGGTTGAAGAATCAGACATAATTAAAGGCAAAGGAAGTACAAATAGCAATAAAACTACTACTACTAATATTAGTACAGAAAATAAATACATAAATAAATCACTTAAAACAAATAATAATAAAAAAAGTCAGAACAGCTCATTTGAAACACATATGCAAGTCAGATTAACCCCTAACATAGTAGAAATATCATTAAAAATAGATGGCATGGCAGTTATTAATTTTTTTCATGATTTATATGTTTAGTCACTGACAAGCTACAATAGAGGTTTTCTGATTTTACATTAGTCTTTGGGGTATTATTAAAGTAGAATTTTTTTTGGCAAATTGAATGGAAACCAATTCTGGGACATCTTAACCCCTAGAGTTGTAGCTAGTTTCTGAACACACCAGGAGGTAATGATATATTTTTCTATCTAGATGTTAATGGTTACATACAAATACAAAAAGTAGCCTACACAATACAGGGGTCTGCGGTATCAAGATGCAAATATACCTACTTTTTCCATGTCCAGTATGTGAATATTTTTAGTAAAGATGTATGTGAATATGTGCACTATTAAGCATTAAACCATTTCCAAACGCTTCCACAAACCTTTAATGAGCCCTGATGTTGACATGCAACAGCAAGGTCCCTTACACTGCTGTGTCACAAACAATACACCACAGGTTTGCAGCGATGATGCAGAGTGGGCTTCTTTTTTTGTAAAGTTGCGGGAAAAAAATCCCTGGTCGCGGTTTTTTGGGCTTATTTTAAAAGATATGGTTGCGTGTTAGGGAAATCTGACTAGCAACTTCGTTTCTTCATCGGAGTCATACCTGTCAAGTATCCTGTTTTGGCCGGGAAAGTCCCGTAATTTACCCTTCTTTCCCGCCGTCCTCCCGTATTAGTATTTTCCGGTAAATCTCCCGTATTTTAACCTGCGTTATTAAAAAAAAAAAAAACGTCCCCCCCCCCCAAAAAAAATCTGAGCTCTGTCACTAGCCTCGCGATAACTGCCACCTGCAGTAGCCTACTAACGTTACAGGTTAGTGTGTGAGGTCAGATGATGAGTTGATGAGTGAAAACGCGGGAAAAAAAGAAGAAAAAACAGACAGATGATGGACGCCAGGACAGAGAAGGAAGGCACTCCTGCCAAAAAACCCAAACCCTCGTGTAAATACCGCGATCAATGGGACAACGGATTTATTTTTCTGAAGAAGAGCAGGGTGGGGTACAGTCACGCGTTTTGTAAGATTTGTAACTGTGACTTTAGCATCGCACACGGGGGAAGGAATGATGTATGCCAGCACGAGAAATCCGCCAAGCACAAGCGCGGGCTAGAGGCACAAAAACATGCCCAGGCGATGCCAGCATTCGTGACGAGAAATGCCACTGAGGCAGACCAGGTCACAAGTGCAGAGGTAAAAATGGCAATGCTGTGTGCCAAAAACAACATTCCTTTCTCCTTCCATGATGACTTCAACAAGTGTGTAGCTGACATGTTCCCGGACTCTGCTATTGCACGAAAATACTCAACGGGAAAAACGAAGGCTACTCAACTCATCAAAGGTAAGTTAGCTATATATATATATAGTTAGTTATAGCTATATATTTTTACAAACAATTTGTCTCAAGGGCTTTACATCGCATCATAACTTCCTCTGGGGACAGTTCCCCATTGATAACCAAAGAAATAATTGGCACAGTATACTTGATACTTGTTTAGATCTGCAATGTTCAGTCAAACACTTGTTTTACTTAACAGTGGAAATGCTAGGGGCCCTGTTCCCTCAGTTGAGGCTGAAAGAGGATAAGATGAGGGAGGAATTCACAGACTATCAGGTGACAGATAGCAAGCAACTCCCCCAAGAAGACAGAATCAACAGATTTTGGGGCCTGGTAGGAAAGGACATGAGGTTCAGTGAGCTGCCAAAACTTATGAAGGCTTTACTATGCATTCCCCATAGCAATGCAAGTTCAGAAAGGGTGTTTAGCATGGTACGAAAGATTGTTACAGAGAATAGGATGTCGTTAGACAACAGAACTGTTTGCGCTGTACTCATGTAAAATTAACCATTCTGGCTCAGCCCACAAATACACTCCTTCCAAAACAGTCTTAAAGAATGCAAAGTCTGCAACAAATGAGTACAATAAGTCACTAAAAGAGTAAAGAAAAGTTATGTGAAATGAAAAGAAAAACTGTACAAAAAAAGCAATATGAAATGAATGAGTGTGTGAATGTGAAAAGAATGTGGAATGAAAATGAAATGTAAATGTAAAGACAAGCAATGTTAAATGAACAGAAAATATGCAAATAAGCCTTTAAATAAATGCTCTTCATATATACCCTTTTGTGTTTTCATTTAGGCTATGAATGTTCACAGCATGTCAATGTCAACAAAGGTAGGCCTATCATTGGCTTTATGCACAGCTGCACTACTTCCTGAACTTCAGCCAGCTCCTTTGTTTCCTGTCTGCCATTATTGGACCTGGATTATCACCTGGATTAATCAGTTTGTCCAATAATGGCAGACAGGAAACAAAGGAGCTGCCTGAAGTTCAGGAAGTAGTGCAGCTGTGCATAAAGCCAATTGTAGTTTATAAGTGGTTGACAAGTGGTGATTTTAGCTTTCTTGTCACCTGTCTTAAAATGTAAGGGATACTGGAGCTTGGTTGGGGTGGTGGGACTGCTCGCGGCGGGTGCCGGAAAATTTCCCTTATTTTCAAATCCAAAACTTGACAGGTATGATCGGAGTGTCTATTTACACTAAGTGCAAATAGCCAGCCTTGTTGGCAAAGGCTATTTACTCTAACTCCGCCCACCAACGTGTGATTGGATTAGTCAACACTGAAAAAAGATGCTCAATCAGCATTAGTTTCAGTGGCATAGATAGTAGAGTATGTGCTTTTTGACACGATCGACCCGAGTTCGAGCCCACCTTTTGCCAAACTTTTTTTCTCCCTTTTCAAATGTCATATCGCATCAGAAAGGCATTTATTTTCAATAAAAATGAAGGAAATAATTAAAAAGTTAAAAATAAAAGTATCGGGTAGGGTTAGGGTAGGTGTAGGCATTATTATTGGTTTCCTGTAGCTCAAATAGTGGAGCATGGCGCTAGCAATGCCAAGATCATGGGTTGGATTCCCAGGGAAAGCAAGAGCTGACAAAAAAATTTAAAAACTGTAACTTGAATGCAATGTATGTCGCTTTGGATAAAAGCGTCTGCTAAATGCATAAATGTAAATGTAAAAGGTGTAGGGAGGGCTTTATTGTCCCAATAAGGTGGCATCTATTTAATAATTTGAATTAATCTATAATTTACACTCGATACGTTATTATTGCGTATTGTTTTATAATGTACTACAATACTGAGGTGCAGATAATTGCACCTATTTGCAATAAGTAGTATAAATAGCAGAAAATACTGCTATTTTAACAGTGTAAATAGAATCTATAGCTATTTGCTCTTAGTGTAAATAGCATATCGTTAAAAAATACTGCTATTTTCACTTAGTGCAAATAGCCGCTACCTTTCTTTCTTTATGTTCACCGTATTCTCAAATGCATTGATTCACACTCTGTCTACCAACCAGTGCAATAATATAAGTGCAGTAGAGTAATTTGTCATATGTTCAGCTCCTCGGAGAAAAATCACATTCAAAAAGAAGCGTGACACTGTAATCCAAGCGATGATAGAAGTAGACGTAGAGGAGTGGGGTGACTTTCTTTTAGTCTCATTTTTACAATGTTTTTTGTAATGTATTAATTATCACGGGCTATAATAAAAAACATGTAGTCATATCCTAATACTGAGTAAATACATTTGGTTCGAATAGCCTGGTATGGCAAGATGTCTTAAAATGTATTTCTTTTTTTAACATTTAAACTTAGACCACATTATTAGATTACCTTTTGACTTCATGAATACACATAAATGACAGCTTAATGCTTTTTTTAAAATCCTTTTTTATAATCTTTTTAATAATATTATATAATATTTTCTTTTTTAATATAATATATATAATAATTTAATATAATATAATCTATAATATTTGTGGCATTTTGTTTTTTTATGTAATTTATTTGATAGTTATGTATACATTATTGTATTTTAAATGGAAGAAAAACCTGTTTTTGATCTCAAAATAAAGCACGTTCCCTCTGTACACGGCTGTGGGGACGAGCAGTTTTGTGGTGCTTGGAATTCTTTATAATTAATTAAAAACAAATATTGCCACATTGATGGCTCAAGAAGGTGTAATTGTTCAAATAACACACTTTCATTTGTCTCGCGAGAGTTTGCAACTGTGTGGCGATGTCATTTCCGTGGCTTACCACAACCATTTCCTGTGAAGTATTCGAAGGCCTCAAAATTACAGCTTCTGTGCATGGCAAAGCCTCTCTTGCCTCTTTCATTTCGTAAATGCTGCATATATTTCAATAGATTTTAAAACGTTGTGGACAGACAAAGGGGTAGGCACCTCTCTTTAAAAATATATTCTGACAGTTTATGCATAAGTGCTTGACATCTTGCGTTTCTGGTCAAACACTGCTGGCAAAGGTTTTCTGAGCTCTTTCATTACATTTAACCAGTGTATATTTTATATTTTACCATGTTTTAAAATAATATGGATAGAGAGAGAACCATGAACTCTTTCAAATTAGTCAACGGTCTGTTAATTAAAGCAGCTGCAGACGCTCACATGTCCACTTCCACCAGGTGGCGCTCGGGAGATCAGAAGAGGGGGGTTTGCCTTAAGATATTTGGCACCAAACGTGTAATTATTAATTATTCAAACATATTAATTAAATAATTAATTAATACCGCCCAAGCAATCTCTATAAATGTTTAGGCCTAAATAAAATACACTGTACACTGGGCCGTACGCAGGTTTTTATAAATACCGAGGTCCCAAAATGTAGATTGGTAGGGGGTTGGGGGGCATGCTCCCCCGAGAAAAAAAAAAAGATTTTCCTGACTTAGTACATGTGTGCATTTTAAGATGTTTTAAGGCTCATAAATTGGATAATAATATAGGTTTAAAACCAAGTCAGTGGGCAGTAGCATAAATTATTTTTCAAGATAACAGATTCTTAAACATGAGAATCAGATTAAATGTTGCAATGAATGATCCACGCTACAAACTGGAAATAGAGAAGATATAGTTTGTTTATGAATTTAATAAACTCTTTAATAAAAAGTTATAATTATCCGGGTAGTGTCAAATTCTTACATTTAATCAGTGAAGAAGAATAATAAGACATTTGGTCTGTTACCATGCAAATGAATTCAACACAGAAGCTGCTTCTGAAGTGGCATTTAGATGTATTTACACACTGTTTAATGCAAGACATGAATGCATTTGACCTGCAATAACAATTGCATAAATAATATTTTGATATATTAAACATAAAACGTTGAATACTGATATTTGAAATTATTTAAAACATGAAAAAAATCGGGGGGGAAAAGTCGAAATGTGGAATTAAAACCACCAGTAGGTGACAGCAAATCACTGTTAATAAGCGAGTCATTGCGACTGAACCGAGTCATTCGGGAACGAATCACTGTCATGTTGCTCAGAGACAAAACAGTGCTGTGACTGTGTTTGGAATTATTTTTGTTGGCGAAATAGAGCAAAAACAGGCAATATGGTGTCTAAAACGTAAGTCTCTTAATTAACTTTACATTTATAGAACTGTTGTAAAAAAAAAATCAATATTACATTTGTAATCATGGTTATTTTTTCGAGAGAAAGAACAAACGTGATGTCCACACACTGATATAACTGCTCCATAAAAGTATTTATTGCAATATTTCGACCATCACGTCAATTGGAGAAAAACACTCTTCGTGTGAAATTGATTAACTATATGAAGTGGTATAGATATATACATTTTCTGCCCCCATGTCTTGAATATTGTGATCATTCTAAATGCACTTCATTAGAGTGAATCATGCAGTGAAAGAACACACTCTAAATGCGCACGCGCTCTAGTCTAGACTTCATGTAATGTACGCGTGCGCTCTGTGGGGGTGTTTTAAAGGTTTTGTGCAAAATACTCCATAATGTCAAATCGCACATCGTTAAAACAACAATTAAGATATTATCGCAGATGCTGAGGCATCTCAGATGAGAAGATCTGTTATCTTGGCTTTTAATCCTTGCAGCACCAAATCAGAATTAATATGGTAATTATTTTACAACTTCTGTTATTGGAAAAATACCGAGGTCCGGACCTCGGGGACCTCAATGGTAGGTACGGCCCTGTAAACACAAACGACACTGATCGGTCCATTATGATCAGCGCTGAGAAAAGTAACACGTACGACGTGACAACGATGTTTATCTGGCTCTTCAGTAGCTGTGTGGATATTATGTTATACCTGAGTAATGACAGTAATAAAAGTTAATAACGATACATAATGTTAGTCTTAAAATACAGGTTAAAATAGGAAAATTATTATTTAGACTCAACTTCAGGGTCAACTCCCGGCCTCCGAGACATTTCATAAGCAGATGCAAGTGCACAAACAGTGATCAGAGTGATATTGCATTTCTTAATAATAGTTAATGTGACATTCAATTATTTTATGAACATATCTATCTATCTATCATCACGCCTTCAGGCTCTGGGTGTGTTATTTTATTCGCTTTTTGTAGTGCAGCAAAAGTATTTCAGCTTAACTTTTCATGTTTATATTTACTGAAGCAAGTGCAAAATATTATAATTAAAGTTATACTGCAAACTGTAAAAGTGTTTTTATTAATTTAAAGTTCTAATCTAGAAGCATTATTATTATTAGAATGGTTGAAAAAGTTCACACCTTGAGGTCCTGCAGTATTATTTTATTTGCATTTTATTGCCACCTTGTGGATATTTTCAGTAGTGCAGCAAAATTTTGTGATGCAGAAAATGTGATCAGAGTGCTTTTGCATTTATAATAATAATAATGCGATTGACGTAAAATTATTACCATTATTAAATGACAAAGTAGGCCCTACTAATACTACAATAGGGTTTAGGCAAACCTACTTATGTTAATATATGCAGTATTCATTCTACTTTGTTTTTTTTTCTCTTTAAGACTGATTAAAGCTAGTCAGTTTAAATTTTAAACTAGAAGCCAATTTATTTGTTTGGAGACAATTAGATTTTTTGAAAACATTTAACTTTAGGCTCTACTGTGTTAATTGTATACCCATTTTTACTGCCATCCAGTGGACATTTTTTGGACTACAGCAAAATCACTACAGTCGCACCAGGTAAATTCATGTGGCCACCAAATTGATTATAAAATACCAACCCAGGTGTTTTATGAGTAAGTACTGATTACTGAAGTACAAAACAATACCTGAGAAAAGAACTGTCTTTTAAATTACAGCAATAAGTAAAAAATGAGCACTGAAGTCAGAGTTCACATAAACAACTTAAATGTTTTATGTAATATATTTATTATGAAGGGAAAACATCTACTGTCATAAAAGGGACCAAAGAAAAAGAACATGTAGCAAAACATGTGACCGTCTACACTGGTGATAACAGCATTTCTTCAGAAGCTGACCTGTGGACAGTTTCACACACAGGCAGGGTCGGCTGCAGCATTTCTAGCTCTAATGCTTCTCTAAAGCTGGGAACAGCAGGACTATCTGAGATCCATCCGCTCAAACAGGACGACTTCAACCCAAGCCAGAGGCACGAGGATGTGGAGCAGCCATCATAAAGCACTATGCTGTGTTGGGAGCAAAGGAAATTTTACAAAAACATCCTAATGTGCCTATTCTTAACATTGTTAGGGTGTGCAGTCCTGTCAAAATGTTTGTTTACTTTGTGACAAATAAAAAAGCTTTCATTGCACTTGTTGGACAAATTTGTATGGAAGCCTGTTTCAGTCACGAAAAAAAAATTTAAAATTACAAGGTAATTGCGACTTTAACTTTTTTTTTTCTCAAAAGATAAAACTGTTCTAAAAAAAAAAAATCACAATTGTATTTTTTTTTTCACACAACAGTAAATTTACAATTTTGTCTTTTTGTTTCTGCCATGGAATAAAAAAATGAAAACGGTAATACAATTCTGAGACAAACTCACAATTCTGAAAAGAAAAATCTAAATTGTAAGAAAAAAGTCAGAATTATGAGAAAAAAAAGTCAGCATTGTTAAATATAAATTCAGAATTGTGAGATATAAATAAAGATTGTGAGATGTTTATATCTCTCAATTCTGTTTTTCCATCAGAATTGTGAAATAAAGTCGTAATTACCTTTTTTTTTTATTCCGTGGTGGAAATGGTGAACCTGTCAGAACCAGTGTGGTGTCAGTGTGAATAGTAGTGCTGTTAGCTCACAGAAACACTGGACGTTTGGTCATCAGCTTGTTTTTTGTGAGCTTGAGTCATTAACAGATTGGTTAAACAGTAACAAATACATATCGATAAGCTCTCACGTAAATATACTATACATCCAGAGTGGAGGGTAGCAGCGTGTTAGTCGGGACATGAACGTGTGGCTGAGCCTTCAGACGGGCTGTGAACGAGTGTAACCATGATGAGTGGATGTGAAGGAGAGCACAGTGACTGATGCAGGTCCGTTACACAAGAAATGACCTCACGTCCAGCCTAAAACAGCATAACGGTTATGACGGTGAACTGGAGGAGATCTGGCTCAGGGCTCATGTAGTGCTGTCAGGAGGGACGATCCTTTGGCGAGAGCTTTTGGGTCTGTGGCGGGGCGTCGGGGGCGAGCTGCGTTCACTCTCCGACTCAGAGGGCTCGGTTTCAGACTGCGGAGAACCGGTGTCTCCCACCAACTCCCGCAGGAACTTAAACTTAGACAGGAAGAGCTGCCACACCACGTACCACCCTACAAACAGGACACAAAGACACTTTCAATGTCTGGCTGTCAGGAGTACACTGGAACTAGGAGCGAGACGATATGCCTTTGCATTTCTATCTCGAAGTTGACTGAAGCATTTGCATTAACTGTATGATAAAGCACAGATTCAGCTGGTATTTGCAAAATTAAGTGAACTAATGCACTTCAGATGCCTGACACATTTGATTTACCTTCCATTTTGCTGAGAAATGTTTGGCTGTTTGTAGGCAGCAGTTAACAGCAGCAAACTTTAAGATTTTGCATTGTTGTGACCCAACTGTTGCACTATGTAATGTCAAAATATCTCACAAAATAATACTAAAATGTAAAATTTGACACATAAAACTAATGAGAATCATAAGAATCAAATGTAAATTATCTGAATGCATTATGGTAATAAGAATGTAGTGGGAAAATGTCAATATTTTCTCAATAATAATTTTATGCAAAATACGGTTTATGACAATTTGTTTCCCTTTCATTATTGGGTAAAATATGAAAGGTAAAGTAATTATTCAAATGTGAATAAAAATAGAATCAAATGTAAAACATGGAATATTATGGTAATAAGACTTTACTAGAAAAATGTTAATAATAATAATAATGTCAATGCAAAATATCCTAAAAATCTTAAAATCACAGGGGTTTTTTTTACTTTGGGAAGAAATATGCATTCATAAAAATAAAATGTAAAAAGAAAAAAAAATCTGGATGCATTATGGTAATGTGCTTTCCTGTAGCTCAAATGGTAGAGCATGGCACTAGCAACGCCAAGATCATGGGTTCGATTCCCAGGGAAAGCAAGAGCTGATAAAATGTAAAACTAACTTGAATGCAATGTAAGTCGCTTTGGATAAAAGCGTCTGCAAAATGCATAAATGTAAATGTAATGAGAATTTGGTGGTGTTTGGCTTTCTCTACATTTTATTTATGCAAAAATCTAATTTATTTTTTTCTTTCATCATTGGGTGCAATATGAAAAGTAAAAATTCAAATGAAAATAAAAATAGAATCAAATGTAAAACATGGAACATTATGGTAATAAGACTTTACTAGGAACATTTTAATAATAATAATAATTATTAGAAGAAATATGAATTCATAATAATAAGAAAATGTAAAATATCTGAATGCATTATGGTAATAGGAATTTAGAGAGAAATTGTCATGCAAATAACATCAGAATTTAAAATAGTAATTTTCTTAATGCAAAAGAAAATTATCAAATTGTCTTTTGATTTTGGGATACAATATGAAATAATTAACATAATAATTTGTAAATTTGAACATTTACAAAGGCATTTTTACAATCAAAAGTTGTGTAAGATTTACAGAACCTCAGACACTTATCTTCTGAGACAGACAATACACACACAACAGTGTGTGACACACAACATAGACATCTGTTTCCACATCCCACTGAGAGAACATGCAGGAAAACGCCTCTCTCACATATGCATTAGTTCCTTTTCATCCCCTTCCTTCTCCTCACCCATCCTCCCTCCACTTGGTTCACTCAGAATGGTCAATAGTATAATGTTCTACATGAATGCAAGTAATATTTACAGTCATGTTTGGTAACATTTGAATAGATATCTTTGAATTGGCTATGTAACTGGCATAATACATATTTATCTGACTGATAATAAATTGTTACATTTGATTTAAATATTCTGACACTTTAGTTAACCCAGAAAAAGCATATTCCTCATAACTAGCAATACACACGAGTGTTGGCATGTTCAGTGCAGTGACCTACATGAATCTGATCCAAGCCTGCGTCTGACATGATGACAAAACTTCTCAAATGACATATTGGACATTGCACACTTATGTAACAGCCAAGAGGTTTTTACAGTCCAGAAAACCTTTTTACTGCTCCTGTGCCCTTAACAGATGTGAATCAGTCAGAGAGACCTTGACTAAAGTCAAACACTCAACTCACTGAACTCTGGAAATGAGACGTCTGTGTTACTGACAGTCAGCAAATCTGGTCTATTTTTGTGGTGCTTGACTGAACCGACCACATTTTCACACATGAGCCCATAATTCAAGGCTGTGAAGCCACTGTAGAGAAATCCTGTAACTGAAGGTGAGGCTTTTTCCTCAGAAATGTGACAAGGTTCGTGACATCAGATCAATTCCTTGAATTTCTAGTTTAAGTTAAGCTACAGTGACCCCAAAAGTATTCAGACAATCGAGTCAAACTTTAAAATGGCATTGCATTAGATGAAGGATTGCAGGATCTTTTCTCAGGGTGTTTGGCAGCTACTTACCGAAGAGCATGAAGAGGAGGACACATATCAGCGTGGCCACAATCACCAACACGGTCAAACCAACACTCTGCCACATCCTCCTCTTCTTTCCTAATAAACAAAACAAAACAAAAATAACACACCTTCACATCTGCATGTGCTCTATAGCTCCATCACCATGTTTAATATCACAATTCCTGTAGGACCTGCATGAATTATGTCTGACATCATATCAGTATACATGATTTGCTCGCCTAATACAATACATCTCATAAAGATTTAAAATATTATATGTAAAAAAAAAGCATAATCATAGGATCAAACGTATCTGCCCAGAATTGTATGTACCTTTTCAGAATATGCAACCTATTGATATTAATGTATTGTGTATTATTGTAAATATTGTAAATCACAAAAGTAAAAAAATAAATAAAATGAAAAATTAATAGGACAATGAATATTATAGTTTTTTTTAATTCAGCATTAACTAAAATATTTACAAATATATTTATAAATTATTACATTTACACAAATGCATCCACAGGCATAAATTACTGTTTTATCTTTAGTGTAATAAAGATAAAAAAAAGCTAATCATCTTACATTTTTTGCAAGGTGCATGTAAAATGCAAATCATACACACATATATAAATACAAACATACTAGGGATGTCAACGATTAATCGATGATCGATTAATTGTCGATAAGAGACGTAATCGATAAAAGTTATCGATGGTCGATTAAGCAGTTTCATTTTGGGGTGCATGCGGCTCCTGCGCAAAACACGTGCAAACGGCTGTGAGTGACGGTGAAGGCGCTGGATCTTACAAGAAAATAATTATTTTAATATGATACAAACTTTAAAAGTACATTAAAAGAGATACAGTACAAAGTTATTTTGTATTGAAATGTAGTAATAAGTCATGTTCAATCATAATTTCCCTAGATAATTATTGCATATCGGGCACTTCGCTCTGACAGGGCTGCGCACGCGAGCAGGACAGGCTATTCATTCATACAACTTGTTAATTCGTTCCTATGACATATTAATTTGTGGCAGCTGTCCATGTTTCATTCATTTGTTCCCTAGAACAGGGGTTCCCAAACTTTTCCATTCCACGACCCACCTAGACAAGTATAATCTATTTCAAGACCCACCAAAATATTTGAGATAAAAAAAAAATTGACATTTACTATAAGCTTAATCATAATTAAAAGCATAATATGGCAGAAATTAAGTATTTAAGAAAAATAACCATTTTATTTTATAGGCTAGTACCACTGTAAACATTCACTACTAATATTTACGTTTTAATTTCTTAATTTACAGACGTTAATGAGTCTAGAAATATGTCCATAAAACCTGGAAACGCGCGCACTCCGGTGCGGCTATGAACTGTAATCCGCTGCGAGTGCTATAAAAAAAATGTGCCCTCACAACCCAACACTTTTTTATTTTATTTTAGCAAAGCATAAGAAGCGAAGCAGAATTCTCAAACAGTTTAGAGATTAAAATAATTTTGAAATAATTGTAAAAATAATAAACATATGCGTCTCATTTTAAATAAACACTAAAAACCGAGAAGACAAATTTACTTCAGCCAGAAATGTACTTTTGCAATGGTTAAATAAATGTTCAGCTATATCTTCAAAAGATTTTTTTCTCTATATAGTGATGATATGGCAAGGAAATAATAGGACATTTTGTTATGCTAGCATGTGGAAATGTTTGTATAGTGTTACAATTAACCCTGCATTTGTGCCCCGCTCAACCCGTACATGTGAAATGCTTTTTACGGACAGTTTATGGATTAAATGCATATGAAGGAACGAAAACAACAAACTCTTTACATCTCTCGGAAAGATAAAGTGCAGAGTTCAAACAGACGATAGAAATTAATGAACAGCC
Organism: Aspiorhynchus laticeps; assembly: GCA_023376895.1. Taxonomy (NCBI): domain Eukaryota; kingdom Metazoa; phylum Chordata; class Actinopteri; order Cypriniformes; family Cyprinidae; genus Aspiorhynchus; species Aspiorhynchus laticeps. The sequence continues at coordinate 41,588,244 of CM041793.1, forward strand.
TACCTGATACAGTTTTCACAACATTTGAATTTTCCGGTGTATGCAATCTCATGCAGAACACAGCGCAGTGAAGTGAGAGAGTTTCTTCTCATTAATAATGCAGACCGAGCATTTTAATAATGAACAGTTGCTCTGAGACCCTCACTGTTATTACAACTCGTGCGCGTCCGCGCTTCAAAACACGCAACGCATGTTTTAAATCCCGGCCTTTTCGATTCGAAAATCGCACTGAGCAATATCGCAATTCGTAATTAATCTTTGTATATCGTCCAGCCCTAGGAACTGTGTGTGTGTTGTGTGTGTGTGTCATTTAGCTGCCGCCAAGTGGCTTTGTGCGACCCACAGTTTGAAAACCCCTGCCCTAGAAAACCCATGATTTAACTTAAATGCGGGAACAATTTAAGTCATAGCCACGAAATCTTTCATTTCCCCCCACACGTTTACCACAGTAAGAGATGTGAAAACAGTGATTAAAAGTGAACAACAATAAAATAAACCTGCGAATCTAGAGGGTGAGACAGTGAGGATTTGGGAAAAGAAACAATAAATATTATTAAATTCGTGACCATCCGGAAAAACAGAACACAAAGCCGCGTATGACTTGATTTAAATGTATGCGCTCGGCATGAATCAAAAAACATGGTCACGATGTAACATTTGCCTGCTAACCAATTATTTATCTAATTAACAAAGCTTTGTACCTCACTTGTATCATAATACTCACATTAAAATGTTTCAAATGGGTAACAGTGTTTGTAGCAAAGCCGGTGGTTCTGGAAGCGGATCACTGACCGCGCGTCACAGCCCCACGCGCCGTACTTGTGTTTGGGATCATTTTATTTTAAATCCCGATAATGTCAGTTGCAAACATTGCTATGATGTTTTAAAAATAAAAAAACGAGCACCATGAAACCATTTAAAAAGGGCATTCAGCGGTCTCCGTGACAGGATATGAAACAGCACATAAAGTATAATGATCCCGTGTGTTACTATGGCGCGCTCTCTTCATTTGATCAAATGATCATAATCACATCTATTCATTTTACCATCCTGCCACTAGCCTTTTATTTAGACTAAAAACCCTTTTCATTCGGGTGAGGAAGCTGGCGTTTTGAGTGGCATTTGCACATCCTGTCATGCCGGTGACTATATGCCACTGCAATAGACGCATTTTGCAGTAGTTATGGTTAACGATTAATCGATTAATTGATCGTTAATTTAAACGACGATCGATTATGGAAATTATTGAAAATTGACATCCCTAAAACATACATACACAAACATATATACTGTATATTTATCATACGTTACGTCATACTACACAAAGCTACAAAGTAACAATGCAATCAATGTACCATGGTATTACTATGTTTTAGACAGTACCACTATGGTAATACCGATATGGTAATCTGTACCATATTACAGTTATGGTAACAAATGGTCATACTATGGTACTTTGAACTATACGTTACCATGATAGATAAAAGTTATAATAAAAAGTGTAGAAATACCATATATTATGATCTTCTGAACTCATATAATAAATCTCGTTTTGCATGTGTGATATCAGTATAGAATGTACTAATAGGCAGAGTAGTCTGTGTCTAATATGAGTCATGCAGATGAAAGTATTTGTTTATGATCAGATTTATAACCGGACTTACAGACGTTCACGCCTCAGTCTTCACGCCGAATCCCGCGGGGACGGAGGCCGGTAGCGCATGTGAGTCTCAAATGTTCTCCTTGTCTACATTATTGCGCCATTTACAGAGAAAAGAGAAGAGCGAGAAAACAACGAACTCGAACCTCAACAACACACACAATCTGACGATGACCCGGAAGCGCTCGTACTTACCATTCCGCCGCGTGGACTTGTGGGTATTGTAGTGTCGTGTACTTCTTTGATTTAATGGTGGTTGCCAAAACAACTCTTTTTTGTGTGTATTTGCCATCGACTATATTGGAGTGTGAAGCGGCATTAATAAGAAATTAATAAGAAAGAGAAAAAAAATCACGCAATGTAATAATACATGTTCAGTGTCTCTTCTTTACCTTCTAGTTTTTTTTGTAGAGGTGTCTGCCCTTTGTTTTCCTGTCCCACATTTTTTATATTTATGAATTCATTAATTTGTCCTTTTATCTCTGCTTTTCATTGTGTTATTTAAATGTAAGTGTCTATATATTTAATTGCCTGTTATTTTCCAGTTTTTCATTGCCCAGAAATGTCAGACCGATTATTATTCTTGACTCTGAGCAAACTCATAAGTATCTTGATTTATATAAACTGCCCATAGAGTCTGAACAATAACTGCCCTGGATAGCTAAACTTGTACTCTATTAAAGGGGTGATCGAAAGCCCATTTTCCACAAGTTGATATAATTCTTTAGCGTCTTAATGAAAAATCTTTAACATACTTTGGTTAAAATTTCTCAATGGAAGTGTAAAACGACACCCTTTTTACCCTGTCAAAAACAGCTTTCACAGCAAGCCGTTTTAGTGCATTTCCCTTTAAACTAAACGGCACATCTCATGTTATGAGAAAATATTTTCAGCGAGAACAATGGTCAATGATGCGCACTTAGACTTCGATATTATGGCGGACACTGCTGGATTCGGTGGAACGGTCTATTGTCCCGTTTGAATAGGTCCAGTGATAATAGCTCACTTTACAACCACAGCTGCACAGAGGTGTTATCAGGGCCGCTGCTGGCCAAATGGGTGCCCTAAGCAGGATTGTATTGTTGTGCCCCCTCCCTCAAATATTATGGAAGTAAAAAATAAAACTTACTATAGGGGTCAAAATAGAACTTTAATAAAATATAAAAGTAAACAAATTGTAATTAAATTGTATTATTTACAAATTACAGTTGTAGCTAGTTACAGACAGTTACCTATGGCTAGCTATTATTTTATTAATACTGTTGTCTGATTGATTTTTTATCTCAAGCATTCAGAAATCACACACAAGAAAATTAAGCAGTTTTACTACGATAATACCATGGTTAATTTTTGTAAGGGTTGTGATGTCCACATGTTTTTTGTTGAAGAAATTATAGAGGCTGTGTCATCTATAGCAAAAAGGTGGCCAAAAAATAAAGATTAAGTGGATATTTGAATGAAATGTTTGGTCAATAGCCTATTAAACAAGGATATGATCGTCCTGTAAGTGTAACAGCAGCAATGACCAGACCTTTGGCTCCCTTTACAGGCATTTATAACATGTAATGTTGAAAAAAACAATAGACCATCACAAAATGTGTAATGGTTTTACTGGTTCTAATGGGACTTGTATTGGTTTTAATGGAAACTGTAATGAACCCTGTGGGTCACTACTGGTAATTGGTCACATTCTATTGGTGGCTTGTTAAAACCAATAAATCCTAATGGAATATATCCCAAAACACACTACAGAAAACCATTTATTAATGGTTTTAATGGTTAAAAATTGATGTTTGTAATGTTTGTAATGGTATTTGTGATTAATTTGTGATGGTATTAGAATTTTCTGTGATGGTTCTATTGTTTTTTCAGAAGGGTTACCTCATTGTTTTTATATAATGCATTGTAAGTCATTTTAAAGGCTGTTGTTGGCTTAGTTTTTATAACCACAAAAAATATTATCTTAATACTTCTTTGTATATTATTATTTGAAGTAACAAAACCATGGTTAATATATATGCGGTTACCATGGCTATAAGAACCATGATTTTTTTTTATTATTATTATTATTCTTGTTAAAACCATGGCTAACTTTAGTTAGGGAACATGGAAACTCGGAGAGAATATTAGAAGCGTTGGTGGTGGTGAAATTATTTCTGACATTAAAACACGTTATTAACCTCAAAACCCCAAAAAAGTTTCACAGGATTATGAATGTAGCCTATCTGAAAGTGACGCATGCAATTGGGTCTTCATGTTTTTTTTCATCTTTTCATGGGCATAGTTGTCCATCAATTATGATCATTTGCATTCAGCCGCGAGCAGTCGTGGGCGCAGATGGCAATGGCGCTTCACGTTTTTTTCTTTTTTTCTTTTGAGCAACTGGGATGGTGCCCCCCCTGGGAGTTGGTACCCTACGCAAACTGCGTACTCTGCGTATAGGGAGCGGCGGTACTGGGTGTTAATGTCGTGTGAAGGCATCTCCACAACATTATGAAAAATACCACTGTATTTGAAGGATACAACTTGAAGAAAACGGTAAGATTTGCACGTTTACTTTTTAAAATAACCTACTTTGTCAATGACGCACTGAGTCAGATAATTGTATTTACACTGCAATTAATATAGGCCTATATTTTTCCACTAAAATAGTTAAAAGATGCTCACCTTATCAGCAAAACTGCATTAATTTAATTTGAATTTTTTAAAACAATTGAAATTTTATTTGGCCAGTGGAAATGAATGAGATCAACTGTAGGCCTATTGTAAATCATTTTTTCTGAGAACTATTTTAAACAGTTTTTTATGGATATTTGAAAACATAACAAGGTGGATGATTTTTAGCAATAAAAATTAATATGTATGGCACAAATTGCATTTATAGTCCGTATCTCATATTTCCTTAATGTGTTGAAGCCTACCTTTGATGGTGTTAAACATGGTGTCACGTGGATGACAATATGCATGGAAATGATATGCAGATGAGTTTATGCATAGTAAAACTAGGCGTTGTAAGCTCCATATGGTTATTTCGGGGAGGAGACGAGGTGGAGATGCATGTACGCACAATCTTCCCCTGACTGGGATTTATAAAGCGATTTTGAGGTCTTTTAGTACAGTAAAGTAAAAACTAAATTGTCCCCATAATTTAATCCCTAAAACAGCTGCGAAATTTGTCAAGTTTTGGTTCCCAATGACTTTTATTATATAGACAAAAATCAGACATCAGTGTTTCCTTATGTGTTCCCCAAAAGGAAGTCATACAGGTTTGAAACAACATGAGGGTGAATAAATGATAACAGAATTTTTATATTTGGATTTTTGGATGATTCATCTGTTTAACAACGATTTCACTTTGTTGGGTGGAGATGGGAGAGAAAAATATTCTAATATTCTAAGACAATCACGATATTCTACATTAAAAATGTGTAATTATAACATGTAGAATTTAAAAAAAAAAAAAAAAAATCTTCTTTTGAACAGTAGCACATGTTTTCAGATTTTTAATTATAAGAATCATTTTCATCTTGTTTTGACAGGTGTGATGATGAGTGGGGCTGAGTTTTGACCTCGATTATTGGAGCACGGGCTAAAAAATGGATACAGTTTGCCACTGACTGACTGTCCAGTGTAAGAGTAGATATGACAGCCAGACTCCACATCATAAAAGGAGACGAGACCCTCCTCATAATCCACAAACACACCGACCCGCTGCGGCTTCACTCTCATAGACACAGGGACAGAGGTATCAGAGAGAGCCTCATATTCATTCCCATTCCTCAGCCAGACAGACCAGTATCCATTACTGGGATTCAGTGTGATCACTCCTTTCCTGTTAATGGATTCTCTGACCACTCCTAAATCCCATTTAGTCTTTCCCTTCACCTGCACCTCAAAGTAAAATCTCCCTGAGGAGAATCCCTCCTTTGCCAGGACATTTTCATATCTATCAAATCTCTCTGGGTTGTCTGGGAGTTTCTGTCTGATACCTCCTTGCCTCACTTGTTTTCCATCATCAGACAGGATGAGTTTAGGGCGAGCTGTATCAGGATCCAGAGTCACATCCACTGAGAAAACAGAGAATATGAATCACAACTTCACAATACAGGTATTTTGTGATGATGCTTTTAATATTTATTTCAGTTTTTTAATCAGATTGTAGTGCACTAATGAAGCTGTGGGTTTATGAATGTAAACTAGTGTTGTTCAGACAGCACACTGTACCTGCATACTGCTGCATCCACTTCAGCTCTGAAGAGACAAGTCAAGTCAAGTCAAGTCACCTTTATTTATATAGCGCTTTTAACAATACAGATTGTGTCAAAGCACTTAACAGTATCAAGTTGGAGGATAGAGTGTCAGTAATGTATAATAATAAGATTAAACACTCAATTTTTCAGTTAAAGGCATTTCATTATTCAATTCAGAGATGTCATTGTCTAGCTCAGTATAGTTTAAATAGTATCTGTGAAATCTGTGAAAAAAAAAAAACCTTGGGAGAAACCAGGCTCAGTCGGGGGGCCAGTTCTCCTCTGGCCAGGATATTATTGTTTATTTATTGTTTTAATTAAGACTTTAAATGTTTTATATTTCTATTTTAATATTGTTGCAATTTCTAACAATAATAGTATTATGTAGTTAGGTATTTTATTATATTTTTAGTTATTTGTTTTATTTTTAGTTTTATTGTATTTTAAGTCGAGGTCTTCACTGGGATTATGTCCCCGGGGCTCATCCAGGGGTCCGGCCTCCACCGACAATCTGGGCCGCAGACATCATCTCCCGGCGCCAATCCACCATCTGATCCAGACACGGACTGAGAAACAGAATAAGAAAGAAACAGACTAATATTAGCGTAGATGTCAATATTTTTATGATGTAACAAGTACATCATGTGTTATGGGAAGTGTTCCCGGTTCCGGTTGATCTAATTAATGCAGCCTAACAATCCTTTAACGGATTTGAATAATAGAAGTGTATTAGTGTGTTATGTGTACGCCAGGTTAAAGAGATGGGTCTTTAATCTAGATTTAAACTGACAGAGTGTGTCTGCCTCCCGAACAGTGTTTGGTAGATTGTTCCAGAGTTTGGGCGCTAAATAGGAAAAAGATCTGCCGCCTGCAGTTGATTTTGATATTCTAGGTATTATCAAATGGCCAGAGTTTTGAGAACGCAGCGGACGTGAAGGACTATAATGCGATAAGAGCTCGCTCAAGTACTGAGGAGCTAAACCATTCAGGGCTTTATAAGTAATTAAGAAGATTTTAAAATCTATACGATGTTTAGTAGGGAGCCAGTGCAGTGTTGACCGAACCGGGCTAATGTGCTCATACTTCCTGGTTCTAGTAAGAACTCTAGCTGCTGCATTTTGAACCATCTGTAATTTGTTTATTAAGCGTGCAGAACAACCACCCAATAAAGCATTACAATAATCTAACCTTGAGGTCATAAACGCATGAATTAATATTTCTGCATTTGACATTGAGAGCATAGGTCTCAGTTTAGATATATTTTTAAGATGAAAAAATGCAGTTCTACAAATGCTAGAAACGTGGCTGTCAAAGGAGAGATTACTATTAAATAGCACACCTAGGTTCCTGACTGATGACGAAGAATTTACAGAGCAGCCATCAAGTGTTAGACAGTGTTCTAGGTTATTACTTGTGGGGGTTTTAGGTCCGATAAGTAACACCTCTGTTTTTTCAGAATTTAGCAGTAAGAAATTACTCGTCATCCAGTTTTTTATATCGACTATGCATTCCATAAGTTTCTCAATTTGGTGTGTTTCACCAGGCCGTGAAGAAATATAGAGCTGAGTATCATCAGCATAACAGTGAAAGCTAACCCCGTGTTTCCTAATGATATTTCCCAAGGGTAACATGTAAAGCGTGAAAAGTAACGGCCCTAGTACTGAGCCTTGAGGAACTCTGTACTGCACTTGTGATCGATATGATACCTCTTCATTCACTGCTACGAATTGATGGCGGTCAGATAAGTACGATTTGAACCATGCTAATGCACTTCCACTAATGCCAACAAAGTTTTCTAGTCTATTCAAAAGAATGTTGTGATCGATAGTGTCGAACGCAGCGCTAAGATCCAGTAGAACTAATAGAGAGATACAACCACGATCAGATGATAAGAGTAGGTAATTTGTAACTCTAATGAGAGCAGTCTCAGTACTATGATACGGTCTAAATCCTGACTGGAAATCCTCACAGATATCATTTTTCTCTAAGAAGGAATATAATTGTGAGGATACAATCTTTTCTAATATCTTTGACAGAAAAGGGAGATTCGAGATCGGTCTGTAATTAACTAGATCTTTGGGGTCAAGTTGTGGTTTTTTAACGAGAGGCTTAATAACAGCCAATTTAAAGTTTTTGGGGACATATCCTAATGACAATGATGAATTAATAATAGCCAAAAGAGGATCTATGACTTCTGGAAGCACCTCTTTTAGTAGTTTAGATGGAATAGGGTCTAACATACATGTTGTTGGTTTAGATGAATTAACAAGTTTATACAATTCTTCCTCTCCTATAGTAGAGAATGAGTGGAATTGTTCCTCAGGGGATCTATAGTACACTATTTGATGTGATGATATAGCTGACGGCTGCATGGTTACAATTTGATCTCTAATAGTATCAATCTTGGAAGTAAAGTAGTTCATAAAATCATTACTGCTGTGCTGTTGGGAAATGTCAACACCTGTTGATGCTTTATTTTTTGTTAATTTTGCCACTGTATTGAATAAATACCTGGGGTTATGTTTGTTTTGTTCTAAAAGAGACGAAAAGTAATCAGATCTAGCAGTTTTTAAAGCTTTTCTGTAGGATAGGGTACTTTCCCACCAGGCTAAACGAAATACCTCTAGTTTTGTTTTCCTCCAGCTGCGCTCCATTTTCCAGGCTGCTCTCTTTAGAGTGCAAGTGTGCTCATTATACCACGGTGTTGGACTCTTTTCCTTAATCTTCCTTAAGCGTAAAGGAGCAATTGTATCTAAAGTGCTAGAAAAGAGAGAGTTCATAGTTTCTGTTACATCATCAAGTTGTTCTGAGCTGTTGGATATGCTGAGGAATTGAGATAAATCAGGAAGATTACTTACAAAGCAGTCTTTTGTGGTAGAAGTGATGGTTCTACCATATTTATAAGAAGGAGTTGAATTTACAGCTTTAACTATATGGAGTTTACACAAGACTAGATAATGATCTGATATATCATCGCTTTGCTGCAGAATTTCAACACCATTAACATCAATTCCATGTGACAGTATTAAATCTAGAGTATGATTTCGACTATGAGTAGGTCCTGAAACGTGTTGTCTAACCCCAATAGAGTTCAAAATGTCTATGAATGCTGATCCTAATGCATCTTTTTCATTATCAACATGGATATTAAAATCACCCACAATTAGGACTCTATCTGCAGCCAGCACTAACTCTGATAGAAAATCAGCAAATTCTTTAATAAAGTCTGTATGGTGCCCTGGTGGCCTGTATACAGTAGCCAGTACAAATGTTACGGGGGATTTATCATTAATACTTTTTTCTCTAGATAATTTTATATGAAGCACCATTACTTCAAAGGAGTTATACTTAAAGCCTGTCTTCTGAGAAATACTGAGAATATTGTTATAAATTGTAGCAACACCTCCCCCTTTACCTTTTGGACGCGGCTCATTTTTGTAACAGTAATCTTGGGGGGTGGACTCATTTAAAATAATGTATTCATCTGGTTTTAGCCATGTTTCTGTCAAACAGAGCAAATCTAGGTTATGATCATTAATAAAATCATTTACAAAAAGTGCTTTTGTAGAAAGGGCCTGATATTCAGTAAGGCCAAGTTTTATCAATTGTTTCTGTGTATTGTAAACATTTTTTATTTGTTGAACATCAATTAAATGGTTACTCATAAATTGGTTTTTGACGTTTTCTGTATTTTCTAGTTCGGGGAACAGACACAGTCTCTATAGTGTGATATCTAGGTGAAGGAGTCTCTATGTGCTGAGAATTAACTGACTTCTGTGACGTGAGGCGGCTAGCAGACGGTCGGTTTAGCCAGTCTGTCTGCTTCCTGACCTGGGCTCCAGTTAGTCAAGTATGAACTCTAAGACTATGTGCCAAATTTCTAGAGAGAATAGCGGCACCACCCAGGGATGAACACCATCTCTTTTCAACAGGTCAGGTCTGCCCCAAAAACTCGTCCAATTGTCTATAAAACCTATGTTGTTTTGTGGGCACCACTTAGACATCCAGCCATTTAATGATGACAGTCTACTATGAATCTCATCACCCCGGTAAGCAGGGAGGGGTCAGAGCATATTACAGTGTCTGACATCGTACTTGCAAGTTCACACACCTCTTTAACATTATTTTTAGTGATCTCCGACTGGCAAAGTCGAACATCATTAGCGCCGGCGTGGATAACAATCTTACTGAATTTACGTTTAGTATTAGCCAGCACTTTTAAATTTGCCAAGATGTCAGGTGCTCTGGCTCCCGGTAAACAATGGACTATGGTGGCTGGTGTCTCTATTTTCACGTTCCGTACAATAGAATCGCCAATAACTAGAGCACTTTCACCAGGTTTCTCAGTGGGTGCATCACTGAGAGGGGAGAACCTGTTTGATGTTCTGATCGGAACGGAAGAGCGGTGTTTTGACCCGCGACTATGCTGCCTCACAGTCACCCAGTTGCCCTGCTGCACAGGCGCTAATGCCGGAACCGAACAATGTACAGGAGTCCCTGAGCTAGTCACATCCAAAGCAGTATCTACAGCCCTCACATTCTTACTGTCCTCAACTAAAGTTTGGATGCGTGTCTCTAATTCTAAAACCTTCTCTGTCAGCCTAACTATTTCCCTGCATTTATCACATGTGAATCCCTCATCGCCGACAGAGATAGATAAACTGTACATGTGGCAGACTGTGCAAATAACAATAGCAGGAGAAGAAGCCATTACTCACCGTGATTGATGAATGATACCAACTTAACTTACCACTTACCACTGTTGTTTGATGAACTCGTGAAAAACGGAGCGAGAGAGAAATGAAAACGGAGCGAGAAAAAAGAAAACAATAATAGGCGCGAATAGCAACACGAATGGAACCGTGAGTGACAAGCTATCCGGCTAGCGAATGCTAACGCGCTGCACTCGCGGTTTTAAAAGCGAACGATCAGATTAGTTTGATAGATAATACCAGAAATATGGTGGGAATTAAGTTATATATTATCACTTTAAACAACAGAGTGAAAGTAAGGTAAAGATTCAATAAAAAAGCAGAGCTACAATCACAAACCGCACAGCAGCACAACAGACTGAAGCAATCGAGGGTCGATCTCCAAGTTGTCTAGACACATGACAATAAAACATTGTAAGATCTTCGAGAGGTCTTTTAGGGAGGAATTACTGCTTTATGATTATATTTTGAAGAATTTTGTACAACATCATGCATTTCTCTGGTGTCCCTATCAAAAACAACTATTTCCCTCTTCTCATGAAGAACATTTTTTTTCTTCTAAACCCATGTTGTCATTAAATTGATTCTGTTTTTTTGTGTCTTTGGAACTTTGTACCAGTTTGTGTGAGTTTCACATGTACACTGTAAAAAAAAATCTGTAAAATTTACGGTAAAATACCGGCAGCTGTGGTTGCCAGAATTTTACCGTGAAAAATACGGTAGCAACATTTTAGGATTTACCAAACTTTTTAAATTTACAGTGAAATCCCGTATTTCATTAACTGATACAATGCTAATATACAAACCTTTCAGTTAACTCATTTTATTTGCAGAAACCGACTGCACTTATATCGTCCAACTGCCATTTGTTTATAAACTAATATTTATAATGTTTATGTAATGTGAGCATAAAGGTATTGAGAACTACTTTGCTTGAGTCCATGAAGAAAAACCTACTGATTTATGCAAAGTCATTAAAAGCATCAATTCAACTCAAATCTCTTGCAGATAACAACAGCACACATCCATGCATGATTGAAATTAGCGAAGAGATTCTCACTGCATCAGTAACCACACAGTTACTGCTTTTAAATAAGCAACATGCAGCATAACATCAGTGTTCCACTGTCCGTCCTTGACTTAAACACAGGCTCTACTCTCCAGCACAATGGTGACCCACAAAACACAACAGGAAGTTGACAGTTTGGTTTTACAGTATTTTGCTGTTTTTTTTTTCTTGATTTTACGGTGAAATACCAGCAGCTGTAGTTGGCAGTAATCTACTATTTTTTTAAATTTACGGTATATTTCTGTTAAAATTAAGTTTCACAGGGTGTTTTTTCATCTCACACATTTAACCCCTTTAATCCCACAGCAAAATCCTCAGTTTTAAAGAGCACTTATGTGTCCATACTACAGAGTTTTGAAGTTAATGAGATAATTAATTGACTAATCCTTAATGAGGATTGAGCTTTAGTGATGATCACCTGCTGTTAACAAGTAGAATCACCAAAGGAAAGAGAAACAAGAGCAGAGAAACAAAATTTACAGCCAAAGCCAAAGATGAAATCAACTGAAATAAAACACATTCAATCTCTCAAGATCTCAGCAGAGGTTGATTAAACAACTCCACAAACAGCATCACCATCTTCTTATTACTAGCCACTTTGACTTTATTTCTGTCATATGTGTACAAAAGCTCTTATTGAGATTTTAGGTGTTGTACTTTCATTTGAAGTCACCATAATCAGAATCAGAATCAGAATCAGAAAGAGCTTTATTGCCAAGTGTGTTTGCACACACAAGGAATTTGTCTTGGTGTTAGGAGCTTCCAGTACAGAAAGTACAAACAGACAACAGTGTAAACAGAGACAACATATAATTAAGGTAATTCGAGCTTTCCTGTAGCTCAAATGGTAGAGCATGGCACTAGCAACGCCAAGATCATGGGTTCGATTCCCAGGGAAAGCAAGAGCTGATAAAAATGTAAAAAAAACTGTAACTTGAATGCAATGTAAGTCGCTTTGGATAAAAGCGTCTGCTAAATGCATAAATGTAAATGTAATAAAGAACACTAATAATGAAGAGAATAGGCAATAATTAAGAATAACAATAGTAATAAGACATAAAAATATACAGAAAGAAAAATGTCCATAGACAGAACTGTGAATGTGCATGTGTCCTATGTACAGATGAAGGTTTGATGAGTTATTTACAGATGTACAGTACCGGGGTGTTTTATGTGTTGTTCAGGTGGGATACGGCCTGGGGGAAAAACTATTCTTGTGTCTGGCTGTTTTTGTGCTCAGTGATCTGTAGCGCCGGCCAGAGGGCAACAGTACAAAGAGAGAGTGAGCTGGGTGTGAGGGGTTCAGAGTGACTTTCTTAGCCCTTTTCCTCACTCTGGAGGTGTAAAGTTCTTGGAGGCTGGGCAGAGGGGCACCGATAATCCTCTCAGCAGTCCTGACTGTCTGTTGTAGTCTTCTGATGTCTGTTTTGGTAGCTGAACCAAACCAAACAGTTATAGAAGAACATAGGACAGACTCGATAATGGCAGAGTATAACTGTATCAGCAGCTCCTGAGGCAGGTTGAACTTCCTTAGCTGGCGGAGGAAATACAGCCTCTGCTGAGCCTTTTTCGCAATAGAGTCAATGTGATTGTCCCACTTCAGGTCCTGAGAGATGGTGGTTCCCAGGAACCTGAATGACTCCACTGCAGTCACAGTGCCGTTCATGATGGTGAGTGGGAGGAGAGCAGGAGGGTTCCTTCTGAAGTCCACTATCATCTCCACAGTTTTGAGAGTGTTTAGCTCCAGGTTGTTAAGACTGCACCAGACAGCCAGCTGCTCAACCTCCTGTCTGTAAGCAGACTCGTCACTGTCCTTGATGAGGCCGATGACTGTAGTGTCATCTGCAAACTTCAGGAGCTTGACAGAGGGTTCCTTTGAAGTGCAGTCATTCGTGTAGAGGGAGAAGAGCAGTGGGGAGAGAACACAACCCGGAGGGGCGCCAGTGCTGATGGTGAGAGGATCCAGCAAGGGTCTAGTGATGACCTTCAGGTAGGCCAGGACCAGTCTCTCAAGTGACTTCATGACCACAGACGTGAGTGCGACAGGTCTGTAGTCATTAAGTCCAGTGATTTTGGGCTTTTTGGGGACGGGAATGATGGTGGAGCGTTTGAAGCAGCAGGGAACTTCACGCAGCTCCAGAGATCTGTTGAAGATCTGTGTAAAGATGGGGGCCAGTTGGTCAGCACAGACTTTTAGACAGGCAGGTGAAATACCGTCTGGTCCTGAAGCTTTCATAGATTTCTGTTTTCTGAAGACCCGGTTCACATCCTCTACACAGACATTAAACGCAGGTAGAATGGTGGGGGAGGGAGGAAGTGGGGTTCCTCCCTCCCCACTTCTGCTCACGCACGCGTCCGGAGGCACATACACATTCACGAGAATGAAAGAGGAAAACTCTCGGGGCGAATAGAACGGTTTACAGTTTATGAAGAGGGCCTCCAAATTAGGAGAACACATCTTCTTCAGAGTTGTTACATCTGAACACCAACCTTCATTTATGTAGAAACATAGTCCACCACCTCTCGTTTTCCCCATTAGCTCCGTGATGCGATCTGATCTGAATAGCTGATAGCCCGGCAAATGAAGCGCGTTATCCGGGATGGTTTCACTCAGCCAGGTTTCAGTGAAGCACAATGCAGCAGAGTTTGAAAAGTCCTTGTTTGTGCTGGTGAGGAGAAGTAGTTCATCCGCTTTGTTAGGAGGGATCGGAGATTCACAAGATGAATGCTTGGGAGCGCAGTTCGGAAGCCGTGTTCGCGGAGCTTAACCAGCGCGCGCTTCCCTCTTTTCCGTCTGAGCGCGCGTTTGACTAGGACCGCTGCCCCTACGACCAAAACATCCAACAAAGTGTCTGAATACTCAAAAAACGGAAAAAAATGGTCCGGTGTGTGTTGCCTTATGTCCAGTAGTTTGTCTCTGTGATAGAAATAGATTGACTAAACACAGAACAAACAAACAAAAACATTAAAAGAACGGGAGCGTTCCACACCACAGCAGCCATACTGAACAGAATTCAAGAATTCAATGGCGATCAATGGTTGCTTTAGTTGGGCTCTTGAACCGTGACTTTTTAAAGTTAGTTTTTATTTGGTTGCTTTAATAAGCTGTGTTTCTTAAGCACTGTTTTTAAAGCAAGAAAAGCTAAAATAACCTATGATGAGAGGAGACTGATGTTTGTGATGTCAAAACCATCATGATCTAGTCTAATTAACTGATCTTACCCAATGTTTAATGTCTTGTTAAATGTGTGATATTAATACACTTAAATTGCACCACTGATACTACAGCAATCAAATGTTGTAAAACAGTTCGAAGCACAATATGCACAAATAAATGTATTGAACTATGGCAGAACTTAAACTATGACGCAACTTATGGCAGCGTATGAATCTCAAACTTGGTGACAATCAAAAATGATAAAAAAAATAAAAATATCGGTTCAACTCTGAACATCACAAAACAGTTTACTTAAAAGTCACAACCAAAACAACACCACAATAAAAGCAAATGAAAATAGTAAGATTGTTCAGCTGCATAATTTATTCATGCTGCAATGCATGCTGGGAGTTTTGTACTGGCACCCAGCATGCTTTGCAGCATGAATTGTTTTTTATTAATAATAGTCACCATTGTTGAGGTTCATGTGCTGATTCTTGATGTCTGTGTGTCTAAATGGTATTATAGCTCTAAAGGTTTTGTACATAAAATGTTTTATAAATTTCTTCATACCAGAGCATGTGAGCGGATCGTGCGAAATATAGTCGGAGCGCGGAGCGGGTTTTTATCCAAAGGCCGGAGCGATCGCTCTGTCTCCCTCCGGTTCCGCTCCAATACCGCTCACACCACGAGCCTAGGGCATGCACAAATCCACCCAGAATTCACCTGTGCCTTCAACAATTAACAAAACTGTCAGCCAACACTTCAAAAATCGTTCGTTGTGAAGGAGAAATGGAGTTCGTGAAATATTTCCAAAAGCAAACCGACAGGTCATACAGGTGCACAATTCCTGTCAAAAAACTAGATGATAACAATGTTGAACATGAACAGGAATGTGGTGATACGATTTCAGTAAGTAAAGATTCGTATTTTAATCTAAAAAGACACATCATGCGGAAACATGACAGTGTGCTGCGCGAACATGGGAGGCCAGAGCAAAACGTGAGCATTTTGAATATGGTTGAAATAGGAAATATTGGCTAATAATCAATTAAATAAGTTTTGTCATACGAATATTTTAATGTAGCCTACTTAAACCTGTCTGTGATTTTTTTATTTCATAGAGAAAGAGATATAAATATATGTTCTATTTTGACTGATGTTGCTGTGAGTTCTTTATAGGATATAGGCTGCGTGGCGGACGCGTCGCGGAGCGGGTTTGCTGCGTGTTGATTTTCCTTTCCGCGCCTATGTTAACAGATTAGAGCAGCCACACTGCCTGTGGAATATGCGCGTATCAGTTGCGCGGTGCAACCACACCGCAACCGCGGCCCCGCGACAGAATAGAAGTCAAGCGGATTTTTCCGCAGCAGTTACGCAACAAACCCGCTCCACGTCCGTCACGCAGACAGTGTGTCCCAGGCGTAAGGCTTTGGTTGAAAACGGCAGGTGTTGGGCATGCAGAGGAATTTTAAATTTGAGCGAGCGTGGAGCGATTTCACCGGAGCGGGATGAAATTGTAGGTGAGCAGGGAGCGGAATTGAGCGGAGCAGTCTGGTGTAACTTTGAGCGGTGGAGCGGCGGGAGTGAACACCCACGTGAGCGGGGAGCGGAAATTCTCACCGCTCAGCTCCGCTCACATGCTCTGCTTCATACTAGATTGTCAACTTATCTCGTGGAGTAATATTACTACTATAAACAATACGAAAATAATTATAAATCACCCATAGAATTTGACACTAATTGAGATCAGTGAATCAGTTCATTTAATGATGACATCACCATTAACAGTTAACCAAAACTAATTATAATGTCGCTTGGTATTTCTTGTCATACTAAATGTGTATCACAAACACAGTTACAACAACCAGAGAAAAACTAACATTACAGAGTCAAGGGTCAAGAGCATAACTAAAGCAAACACTGATCACAAAAATGGTGAGGTCAAACAAAACATTTGAAATAAAATATAAACCTCTTTTAATCCGTAGATATATGACAGAAATGAAGTCAAACTGCTGGTAATGCTGTTTGTGGAGTTGTTTAATCCTCTGCTGTTTTATTTCAGTTGATTTCATTTAAGGCTGTGGCTGTATGTCAGTTGTAGTTTTGTTTCTGGTTCTTTCCTTCAGTGATTGTGTTTGTTAACAGCAGGTGTTCATCAGTGTCTGAATTCTCAATCACTCTGTCTAGTGGACTATATAGTGAACTAATGTAGGGACTAGTGAATGAGGGTGTAGGATGTGGTTTCAGACACAGTCTATGAGTATCGACTCTGAGGCTACTTTCTCGAAAACAAAAGTTAGATCTATTACAGTTATTCACTGTATATAGTAAGGAAACAGATTTTTACTGTGGCATTTTTACAGACTTTTACCGTTAAAATCACAATCATTTTTTA
Source organism: Aspiorhynchus laticeps (assembly GCA_023376895.1). Taxonomy (NCBI): domain Eukaryota; kingdom Metazoa; phylum Chordata; class Actinopteri; order Cypriniformes; family Cyprinidae; genus Aspiorhynchus; species Aspiorhynchus laticeps. The sequence goes on from CM041793.1 coordinate 41,605,493, forward strand.
CAGTGTAGAGTTTCCTGCAGTTGAGTCAGAGCTTTCCTCAGACTTTCCAGACTCTGGTGAGTGTTCACACTGATCTCAGGCCAGTTCCTGGTGCTTGTATGGCTGCTTGTATGGCTTCTATCATCTGATGCAAGCTTGATTGACATGACCTGCCAGAAATAACGCTACTAACTAGTAACTAATAACTAATTTTTACTTCTTTGTCAGAGTTGGAATTAAACCATATCATGACCATTTAAATAATATTAGTTTTTTTTTTAATCATGTAAGAGTTCATAGTGAGCAGTGTTGGGGAGTTACTAGTTACATGTAATGCCATTATGTAATTTAATTACAAAACAAATGTAACTGTAATTCATTATGTGTGTAATTCAATGTGTGATTAAATTAGAGTTACTTGTGAAAATGTCAAATATTGCAAAGGGGGTTACATCTGAATATTTTCTGTAGAAAGCTATAGGATATGTTGAATAATATTATTTTGTTGATCTGCCCGTTTTTGATGTGCACAGTGCCTCCTTCCATTTAAAGGCCATTTAGTAAAGCAATGCTATTCTGATGCTTCTGATTGGTTCTTTGTTTGAATTTGCAGTGCTCCATGTCAAAACCACCAATTACATCAATCCACATTGCACCTGTTTGAGAGTTGGCGAGTGACAAAAATGTGTGTATGCTGTGCTTTAAAATGTAATGTTTGAAAATGATTAACAGTTAAAAATATTTGTTAGTAGAAAAGCAATCAAATGTAGTTACATTACTTTAATAAAGTAATTAAAATAGTTGCACTACTTATTACATTTTAAATACGGTAACTTGTAATCTGTAACCTATTACATTTTCAAAGTAACCTCTCCCAACACTGAGAGAAAAACAATCACTCCTTGTGAAACACAGTGAACTCACTGAATAATCTTAATTATGTCCTGCCATTTAGGCTGAAAGAAAGTACCTATAGTACCAGGGCCGTACGCAGGTTTTTATAAATACCGAGGTCCCAAAATGTAGATTGGTAGGGGGTTGGGGGGCATGCTCCCCCGAGAAAAAAAAAATAGATTTTCCTGACTTAGTACATGTGTGCATTTTAAGATGTTTTAAGGCTCATAATAATATAGGTTTAAAACCAAGTCAGTGGGCAGTAGCATAAAATATTTTTCAAGATAACAGATTCTTAAACATGAGAATCAGATTAAATGTTGCAATGAATGATCCACGCTACAAACTGGAAATAGAGAAGATATAGTTTGTTTATGTTTATGAATTTAATAAACTCAGTTATAATTATCCTGGTAGCCTTCAGTAAAATCACGTCTAAAATGATTAAACATGAATATATATATATTTTTTATTCACACTGATAGAAATTAATCTTTTCCAATAAGTATAAACATTTTTTTTTTTTTTTTTTACATTTTATGGGCATTTTTACCATTATAAAGCCATTTTCTTTTCTAAAAGTTTCCATTATCTTTTGAGTCAAATTCTTACATTTGATCAGTTAATATGTTTTGATACAGCACTCTGTAAACAGCCACACCTTTCAGTAATGACCTTCTGTGACTTACCCTCTTTGTGGAGGGCGTCAATGTTCGTCTTCTGGATCATTGCCAAGTCAGCAGTCTTCTCCATTATTGTGGTTTCAAAGAACAAGAGATACCCGGAATTTATACTGTAGGGATGGTTATTAATTGAAACTCAAATATATATATTCTAATATTGTAGCGGCTTTCCAGTAAGCCGCTGCTGTTGGTAATATAAGTGAGCAAGTTCTAGGACGTGTACAACAGATTCCATGCAAGTGGAAATAGATGCAAACAAATGTCTTTCTTTATTTATGCTCGAATAACGAATGTCTCAAAACAACTTGCTGGGAGTGTTTCTTGTTTACCAATATGTACAATCAAAGTCCATACCTCGAAGACACAACATAAGATTATAGTCCCTCTTGCATGCTACTCTGCCGTGCGGTCAAAAACTGTGTGCTTCCCAATTACCAACACACACACACCTGGTTCTTACACCGGTGCTACAATTATACTGTGCCACCCAGTGGCCAAGTAAAACTTTACAATGAATGGCTCCAACACACCAGCCCCTTAATTAATTATGGCATTATGACATAATTACACATAATTACACAAAATGGAGCCTTACAAACCAATTCACAATTTGTACCAAAGGTATATAAAAGACAGTAAATTCAAATATTAAACTACTGTATACACTATTTAGTCTGTTGCTTCTAATAGGAGGCAAAGCTTATGACTATAAGCTTTAATGACGACATCAAGGTAAGACAAGGCAATACAGAAACACCGGGAATAACAAGTAGACCAGACCACATGGAACTCAACAGACAGGACTTAAAATACACATGGTAATAAACTCATAATCACACACACCTGGAACTGAATTAACTAATAATGACATTAAACGAGGACAGGAAACTAACCATATAAGGAAACAAGAGGCGGGAACACAAGACACACACGACAGAGGTCTGACAGTGGTGCTGTAGGATCAGCAATAATCACGATGTCTCCAAGAGTAAGATTTCTATGTTCTTTGTTACATTTTTGTCGCTTTTGCAACAAGGGTAGGTATTCACGTACCCACCTTTTCCAGAAGAGATCCGCAATATATTGCACTTGTCTCCATCTCCTTTTGGCATACAAATCAGACCTTTCAAACAAACCAGGCGGCAATGCAGGATTTCCTTTCATAAGCAGAAGGTGATTTGGTGTAAGAGCTTCCAAATCATTAGCATCATTGGGTAGCTTAGAGATGGGTCGATCATTCAAAATTGCTTCTGCTTCACACAATACAGTTTGCAGTGCTTCGTCATCCAGTGTTTGTTGTCGAAGGACTGTACATAGAATCTGTCTCACCATTCGAATTATACACTCCCATATTCCTCTGTAATGAGAGCTTGAAGGTGGATTAAAATTCCAATGAACTCCCTTCTGCAATAAGGCTCTTTGAATCTTTTCATTGTTTAATGCAACGAGTGCCTCTCTTAGCTCCCGCTCAGCACCAATGAAATTTGTCCCATTGTCAGATCTTATGCGAGAGACCTGTCCACGACGACAGACAAACCTATGCAAGGCATTGATGCATGAGTCCGTATCGAGTGAGTATGCCATTTCCAAATGGACAGCTCTACTTGCCATACAAGTAAAAATTACTCCATAGAATTTCACTTTACTCTGTCCCCTTTTTACTTCGATGGGGCCTAAAAAATCCACTTCTACATTAGTAAACGGTGGTAAATCAGGGGTGATCCTTTCCACTGGAAGATCTGCCATTCTGTTCACCCAATTTTCCTTTATAACATCTACAGATGACACACTTGGAAATGATTTTTCTTGCAACAGATTTGGCATTTGTAATCCAGTACTTGCACCGGAGTTTGGAAACCATCTGATTTCTGCCACCATGACCCAACTGTTCATGAATGTCTCGAAGTATGAGATGTGACACATGTTGATACTTCGATAACAAGATGGGATGTTTCCTTTCACTTGGCATAGCTGACTTACCAAGTCTTCCTCCAACTAGCAGCAGTCCATCATGCAACATAGGATCCAAACTATAGACAGAACTGTTTCTTTTAACATCAATACTTCCGTCCTTGAGCTCAGAAATTTCCTCTTGAAATTGTTCCTGTTGGCTGAAACGAATGATTCTAATCTCAGCCTTATACAGATCCTCCACAATCAAACTTTGTCTGCCCAGAGATGCTTTAAATTCCTGTAATTTTGCATTTACAGCAACACTGTCAATCTGCTCCAAAGACAACTCCTTTCGTTTACGACTCGGCTCCAACAGAAGTTTCTGCAGTTTCAAAACCCAGGCAACTGCAACTTTCAGACGTTTCCATTCTGAGAAGTAATGGAGAAGTTGACTTGTGGCATTTTGTCCATTCTGCAAGACCACAGCATTTACCTTTAACTCCTTTTTGACTTCTAGGTCATCATCAGTCAAAGTCAAATCACTTGTGGGGAACTGTATATCACTCGGCTTCCAGAGAAAACTGGGACCATCAATCCATCGCTTATTGCTCAGAAAATGTTCCACTTTCAACCCACAAGATGCATCATCTGCAGGATTTTCTTTAGTGGGTATATATCTCCACTGTTGAGGTTGTGTTGTGTTTCTTATGTAAGATACTCTATTAGCGACGAATGTATGAATCCATTTGACCTCGTTCTTAATGTAATTGAGGACAGTTGTGCTATCAGTCCAAAAGACCAAATTTTCCAATGGAAGTTGCAACTCCTTCTTCAGCATGATGTCAACCTTGACAGCCCAGACAGCCGCTGTAAGTTCCAAGCAAGGTATGGTCACAGGTTTCAACGGTGTTACTCTGGACTTACCCAGCAAGAAAGCCACATGTACCATGTTTGCACTGTTCAGCATCTTCAGATAAGAAACTGTGCCATAACCAGCTTTGCAAGCATCAGCAAAGTGATGTAAACAAGCATGAGTGGGCAGTCCAAAATAAATGGGTTTAAAACATCTGTTCACCTGGAACTCTGCAACTTTGTCCAACTCGAAAATCCAATGGTTCCATTGCTTCTGGAGGACTGATGGTATAGTATCATCCCAGCCCAAAGTCTGTCTGCACAACTCCTGTAAAAGTATTTTAGCAGGCAGAATAAGCGTAGCAAGAAAACCCAAAGGATCATAGACAGAGCTTACCACAGATAGAATGCCTCGCCTTGTGCAAGGTTGAATTTAAGGAAATCTTGAATTGAAAGGTGTCAGCTTCCACACTCCACTAGAGACCTAAAGCTCTTTCAACAGGCAACTTGTCTCGATCCAGATTCAGCTGCTGAATATCCTTGGCTCGGTTTTCCTCAGAGACTGACTGCAACACCTTGCGACTATTGCTGATCCACTTTGCCAAATGGAATCCTCCTTTCTGACACAGAGAGGTGAGATTTTTAACCATAGAGATGGCCACTTCCTCTGATGGGACGCTCTTCAAACAATCATCCACATAGAAGTTATTGTTAACCATTTCAATCACTTCTGATGGAAAGTCAGCTTTGTTGTCCTTTGCTGTTTGTTTCAAGGCGTAGCATGCACAGCTTGGAGAAGACACGGCTCCAAAAAGATGAACTGTCATCCTGAATGTAATGGGCTCTTTAGTCGATTCTCCACAAGGCCACCACAAGAAACGAAGAAAGTCAACATCTTCCACAGCCACTTTAACTTGGTGGAACATTGCTTCAATATCCGCCATGAAGGCTACTGGTTCTTGCCTGAATTTCAGCAATACACCTACCAAAGAATTGGTAAGATTAGGGCCTTGCAACAATTGACTATTAAGTGATGTTCCTTTTATATGTTGCTCCACAGTCGAACACAACTCTCAATGATCCCTTCTTGGGATGAAACACCCCGTGGTGAGGAATGTACCAAACTTTGCCATCCACACGATCAAGTTGGTGATCTGGTACCTTCTCAGCATAGCCTTTGTGTACAACATCAGCAAGAAAATTAGAATACTTCTCATGAAACTCTTGGTTTCTTTCCAGTTTCCTTTTCAGATCATGCAGTCGTTGCTTAGCAACACAGAGGTCGTCAGGTAGTGTGACGTCATCAATCTTAAATGGTAATCTTAGGCTGTAATGTCCATCCTGGAGCATGACTGTACTGTTCATTATGCTCATAAACCGAAGATCTTCCCTTGACATTTCTCTTTCATCAGCAGTCCTTTTGCTAAAATCATGTTTGAACTGATTGTTAAGCAGCTCTTCCAATTTAACAACAGAAATTCTGTTAACAGTAACAGCAGAATGCCCAGCTTCATTCTTGTGGTCACCGTTTCCTTCTACAGTCCCATTGACAATCCATCCCAATAGAGTTTTGATGGCAAATGTCCCATTACCATGACTGTTTATGATCTCATATGGTTTCATCACATTAGCTGCATTAGTTCCAATCAGTAAATCAACACCTGTTTGAATGTATGGTATATTTACCTTGTCCAAGTATGACCACTTCGATAACTCCTTTTTGAGTAATGATGTTCTCAGAGCTAACAGGCATCTTTTGCTGTGTGTAGACAGCAGGAAGTGGGAAGAAATGGTTGATGTTTATACCACTGATTTCCAGTCCATCAATAACACTGCAGGACACAGACTGTTTCTGACCCATGGTGCGAAGAAGAATATTGACCTTCTTTCCACTCAGTTTTAGCTCATTCCTTAAATGTTCTGAACAAAAGGTTTGCGGAACTTCCCGGGTCCAGAAAAGCATATGTCCACATCACTTTGTTACCTTTAACAGTTTTGACTTGGACTGGTATGACTGACATCAGATACCTCTCATTACTAGCCCCTGAGTGACCACAAGTTTGAGCAGACACTACTTTGCGCTTTTCCTCTGGCTCTTTTACAGTTACCTCCTTGAGATATATATGCAGGATTGTGGGGTGTGTTTCTCCACAAATGTCACAATTCAGATGATTCTCACATTCCTTACTAAAATGTCCAGTCCTTAAACAACCGAAACAAATTCCTTTAGCTTTCAGGAATTCAATCTTTTCTCGTTGAGTCCTTTTCTTCAACGCACAACACCTTTCCAACGGATGCTGCTTTGTACAAAACAAACAGTTTCCATTAGACTTAGACGCAGGACAAAATCTTTGCTGTGACGAGGCATTGCTAGACCTTTTAACTGGAACAGAAACAGCAGTGTCAGTGGCAAAACTATTTCTTGTAAAGGTTTGGCGGGTTTGACCTCTGGATTTACCTGTGCCATGTTTGTCTTGAATATCTCCAAACACAGGATCAGCTGCCATCCTAACCTGTTTTTCAATGAACTCAATAACATCAGAGAACTTTGCCCTGCCGTGACTAGTCTCCATAATCTCACAAGCCTTAGCTCTCCATTGCTCTCTCAGCTTGTAAGGTAACTTCATTACAACCATTTGCATGTTGCTAGGCATGTTAAGTTCTTGCATATATGAAAGTTCTTCCACTGTGTTGCAACATGTCCGCAAAAACAAAGCATAAGCATGTAATCCCTGCACATCCTCAGCCTTTAAAGTGGGCCAACCCAAGGCTTTCTCCATATAGGCAGTAGATACCTTAAACTCATTACCAAAATGTTCCTTTAGTAACCTTTTGGCCAATGCATAGCCTCTGTCTGGGGCCATATGTTGGCAACTGCGGACCAGGGCCCGTATTCTTAAAGATTCTAAGAATCCTTTTAGAGAGCTCTTAATTTAGCTTAAAAATTTCTAACTAGGAGTCTTAGCTTAAAAGTGATTCAGGACCAATCTGAGAGCAACTCTGAGCAAGGAAAAGACAAAAACTTTTATCTTAGTGAGGAGGCGGGGCTGACCCCGTTGCTAGCTATGACACAGTCTTTTGAAGACTGTGATTGGTTGGTTGTCCAAGAAGGAAATAAAAGAGCGCTTTTAAGAGTAGGGTCTATTATAAGCCTTCACTTTGAAATTACAGGCTCCTGTTTTATCGTACTCTCTCTCTCTCTCTCTCTCTCTCTCTCTCTCTCTCACTCTCACACACACACACACACACACACACACATTATATATGTATATATATTCTTTATTTTTTATTTAACATGCTGTCATACTTAACATATTTTATAGGAAATGAACAGCGACACAATAAGGTTCCGAAAGTGCTGTAACAGACCCAAATCATCGCTGCTGCATAGTTGCATTTTTCCAGTTGCCAAATATGTTAATGTAGTTAATGTAGTGATTACGTCCATTTCTGGCGCTATGGCATTTCTGGCGCTATGGCATTTCTGCGCGATGTCGGAGATGTTAGTGTGTCTCTAATAAGATCGGTCACAAACATGAGCCCTGCACGATCTAATGTGTAGCATCTTATTAGCTCACTGTCATGCATTGTGTGCAACACATTTCTTCTCCCTCTTCATGTTTGGTCCATTTTCTCCACTGCTAAAGAAACTCTTAAGCCTCTTAAAAGTCCTCGTTTGTACTCCTAACTATTTTGGACCTTAAGACCTCTTTTAAGGGTTAAGATGCTTTCTGAATTACTTTTATCTTTACTAGGCTCTTTTCTTTAATTTTAAGAGGGAACACCCACATTTCTAAGAATTTTCTTAGAATTTTGTTACTAGGAGCAACTCTTAGCACTAAGAATTTTCATGAATACGGGCCCAGGTCTTTAGGCTGTCCCTTTGTAAACTGCTACAAGTGATCCTTATCATTGGTTGTTTTCTGCTCAATGCCATGTTCAAATGCTCTGATGAATGGAATATATTGCAATGGGTCACCATCAAAGCCTGGAATCTCCCTTTTTGGTAGAACGTGAGGATTTACTTGCTGTTGAACAAGATAGGTTGTTAATTCCTCTTGCCTTTTCAGGACTTCAAGAAGGGGATCACCTAGAGGTGGAAGAACGTGTGTAACATGATGGATTCCCAAGTTATCATCACTGGTGTCAAAAGTATTCACATTCATTACTCCGGTAGAAGTATAGATACTAGGGTTTAAAAAGACTTCTGTTGAAGTATCAACTCAAGCTTTTTACTCAAGTAAAAGTGTAAAAGTACTGGTTTCAAAACTACTTAAAGTATAAAAGTAAAAGTAATGTAAGGAAAAAAATGCCATTAAGGACAAAAGCTTAGGCGCGCCACAGGGGCCTATTGTGCACTACCCCACCTCCTCAAAAAAAATTTTTTTTCTGAAGGCCATAATGACTATAATGTTATATTAAAATGTTAATGTTGAAAAATTTGGGATGCACTAGGCTACTTGTTTCAGCCACATATATGCCCATTGAAAATGAACGCATTTTAGTACAATGCAAATACATAAAAAAACATATGTGTACTACTGAGTATTAACGTGTTTCATGGAGTGGAGGATGATCCTGGCTACCAACCTCCTCACTGGTGCTTGGTTGGGACATTTCGCTCGAGTTCTCTTATCGAGTCTCTGCCACGGACATCTTCGTACTTGACTACATACGTCTGCTATGTCCAGTTTTGGGGGTAACGAGTTACAAAGTTAGTATAGCCTACTTATCACAACATTGTCAATCGCGTTGTCAATCGCAAACGCTAATTTATTCAAACGTCTCTCTACCGAACTACTGTAGCTTAATTTGCGGAGGACGAAGAGAAAGCACCTGTTTGATAAATGAGCCAGTATTGGAGAAATAATAACTTTTAAGAAATAATCTTTTTTGAGTAACGACCCCAACACTGGCTATGTCCTTGCTGGAGTGTGACGTGATTTGTGTCATGTGCAGGTGCGATGGATCGCATACAAACCAATAGGGTTTCGGAATGGTATATGTTTTACTTCTCATCCAACCACAATCAAATTCACTCGATCCGGATGGCGCGATTTATCTGGATAGGTTTTTTTTTTTTTTTTTTTTTGAACGATGACAAGCCGGAATGAAAACAAGCCGAAATGAAATAGGAGTAACAAGGCTATTTTTAAAATGTAAGGAGTAGAAAGTACAGATAATTGCATGAAAATGTAAGGAGTAGAAGTAAAAAGTCGGCTGAAAAATTATTACTCCAGTAAAGTATAGATACCCAAAATTTCTACTTAAGTAAGGTAACAAAGTATTTGTACTTCGTTACTTGACACCTCTGGTTATCATGTTGCGTTTGAGCAGAATAATGGAAATTAATTAGAATTAAAAAAATAAATCCTTTATCTTTCTCTCCTTCCCTTGCTAGCTTGTACTTATTTGAACAATGACTGAGACTTGGTGTTACGAGCACTTCCTCTGTCTGATTGCCTCTTCAAGATGAATCGCTTTATGTACTCCCCGATTGTAAGTCGCTTTGGATAAAAGCGTCTGCCAAATGACTAAATGTAAATGTAAATGTAGATTGTTCAGATGTGTGGAATATTTGTTGATCATTCCATCTATTCCTCTGATTCTGAGTTACATCTTGTGATGCAGAGACACCAGCTGCTCCAGCTGTATTCACTGGCATTGAATTCACAGGCACATATTCATTTGCATTGGGATTTAAACATTTTGACCGAGAAGAATCAAAACTGAGTTTATCAGGTGCATTGACCACACTTTTTTTCAATCTTCTTTGATTTTGAAGTTGAACTTGTACTGCAAGAACCTTTGCTTTGATTATCAGACTTTTGCAACACAGTGATCTTTGCCAGAGTGAAAAAAAGTGTGGTCAATGCACCTGATAAACTCAGTTTTGATTCTTCTCGGTCAAAATGTTTAAATCCCAATGCAAATGAATATGTGCCTTTGAATTCAATGCCAGTGAATACAGCTGGAGCAGCTGGTGTCTCTGCATCACAAGATGTAACTCAGAATCAGAGGAAAAATGGAATGATCAACAAATATTCCACACATCTGAACAATCTAATTTCCATTATTCTGCTCAAATGCAACATGATAACTTGGGAATCCATCATGTTACACACGTTCTTCCACCTCCAGGTGATCCCCTGCTTGAAGTCCTGAAAAGGCAAGAGGAATTAACAACCTATCTTGTTCAACAGCAAGTAAATCCTTGCGTTCTACCAAAAAGGGAGATTCCAGTCTTTGATGGTGACCCATTGCAATATATTCCATTCATCAGAGCATTTGAACATGGCGTTGAGCAAAAAACAAAGCATAAGTATGTAATCCCTGCACATCCTCAGCCTTCAAAGTGGGCCAACCCAAGGCTTTCTCCATATAGGCAGTAGTGTTGTTTTTGGCTGCCTGTTTTAATTTTAGTTTTAGTCTAGTCTAGTCTTTGTGTGAAGCTGTCATTTTAGTTTTTATTAGTTTTAGTCACGTTCATACTCTTTTTAGTCTAGTCAAGTTTCAGTCAACTAAAAGTCTGAGCATTTTAGTCTTATTTTAGTCAGAATTATCCATGACTATTTTAGTCTAGTTTTAGTTGACGAAAATTGTATTTTAGTCTCTTTTTAATAATGCAATTCTATTTAACCCAGTCAATATAGTATAAGTACCTAGTCGTATAGACGAAACCAACATTTTCTTTTAGCCAAACCCATTTCAAACAAGGTTATCTTATTATATTATTGTTACCTTATAGACTCAAGAATACATCCATTCCAGACACGGAAGACGCTCTGATTTGAATTTACAACATTTATTTTACCAACCAAACATGTTAGAAGTACACACACGTAAATTTAAATAAATAAAAACAATAAATAAAATAGCATCACGTGACAATGCCAGAAAAAAAATTAATACATTCAAGTTTAACAAAGAGAAACAAGGTGCTTGAATGCTCGAGCTACAATAACATACTAAAAAGTGCAAATAAAATGTGTGTCTGTTACTTGTATTGCTTGTAAGCCGGCCATCGGTCCCTTTCTCTGTGTCATACTTAACTTTGTTTGTTGTCGTCTTCTCGAAATAATGCCGCGAGTGGGGCTTGAGGAAGTGACATCGCCTGCATCTGCGCAGAGTGTTGCCATGTCCTTGGCTTTCCCGCAGAATTGGGCTACTTTAACACTGTTGCCGCGGGTTGTTTTTCATGTCCGCGGGTTGAAGCGACCCCAATAACGTGATATTTAGCCCCTGGAATGCAAACTTTACCGGGGAACCCCCCTCGAAATGCGATTGGGCTAGTTTTGGGCTAGTTTTGAGTAGCAATTGGGCGGGTTTTGTTGCGAAAACCTGGCAACCCTGATGTCAGCCCCTGAAGTGAGACACAGGAAACGCGACAAAATGAGACGAAATAACGTTATAACTAGGGCTGTGCAATTAATCGAATTCGATAGTCATGCGCATCTCGTCAGTAAATCCGGTTCCGTGATTGGCGCTAAATCTCCATCACCTGTTTTCAAACGCAGCGGCAGTTAATACACAGAGCCGTAGTTCACTGACAAGTTAGGCAATTTCACGTTCATAATCGAATTTGATTCATCTGCGATTATGAACGCGATATCGCGTAGCTTGTCAATGAACTACGGCTCTGCGTTTGAAAACAGGTGATGGAGATTTAGCGCCAATCACAGAACCGGCTTTACTGACGAGATGCGCATGAGAATCGAATTCGATTAATTGCACAGCCCTAGTTATAACATTTGTTTCGTCTCGTTTTGGTCAACGAAAATTAAGAGACATTTTAGCATAGTTTTTATTTTGTAAACCACATTTAGTCTCGTTTTTATTCGTCAACGATATTGCATTATACATTTAATATAATGCAATGTATAATGCAAAATTATGAGGAAATATCGTCGACAACGAACCTTTATCACCTGACGAAAACGAGACGAGACGCAACGTAAATGCTGGTCATGTGACGATGACTTTATAGTCATCGTCACATGACCAGCATTTACGTTGCATCTCGTCTCGTTTTCGTCAGGTGATAAAGGTTCGTTGTCGACGATATTTCCTCATAATTTTCGTTGACGAAAGCAACACTAATAGGGAGTAGATACCTTAAACTCATTACCAAAATGTTCCTTTAGTAAACTTTTGGCCAATGCATAGCCTCTGTCTGGGGCCATATGTTGGCAACTGCGGACCAGGGCCCATATTCATAAAGATTCTAAGAATCCTCTCAGAGAGCTCCTAATTTAGCTTAAAAATTTCTAGCTAGGAGTCTTAGCTTAAAAGTGATTCAGGACCAATCTGAGAGCAACTCTGAGCGAGGAAAAGATGAAAACTTTTATCTTAGTGAGGAGGCGGGGCTGACCCCGTTGCTAGATATGACACAGTCTTTTGAAGACTGTGATTGGTTGGTTGTCCAAGAAGGAAGTAAGAGCACTTTTAAGAGTAGGGTTTATTATAAGCCTTCACTTTGAAATTACAAGCATAATTTTTCCTGTTTTACCGTACTCACTCTCTCTCGCGCGCGCGCACACACACACACACACACACACACACACACACACACACACACACACATTATATTCTTTATTTTTTATTCACCATGCTGTCATACTTAACGTATTTTATAGGAAATGAACAGCGACACAATAAGGTTCTGAAAGTACTGTAACAGACCCAAATCATCGCTGCTGCATAGTTGCATTTTTCTAGTTGCCAAATATGTTAATGTAGTGATTACATCCATTTCTGGTGCTATGGCATTTCTGCGCAGTGTCAGGGAAGTTAACATGTCTTTAATAAGATCTGTCACAAACATGATCCCTGCACGATCTAATGTGTAGCGTCTTATTAACTCACTGTCATGCATTGTGTGCAACACATTTCTTCTCCCTCTTCATGTTTCATCCATTTTCTCCACAGCTTAAGAAACTCTTAAGCCTCTTAAAAGTCCTCGTCCATACTCCTAACAATTTCGGACCTTAAGACCTCTTTTAAGGGTTAAGATGCTTTCTGAATTACTTTTATCTTTACTAGGATCTTTTCTTTAAATTTAAGAGGAAACACCCACATTTCTAAGAATTTTCTTAGAATTCTGTTACTAGGAGCAACTCTTAGCACTAAGATTTTCATGAATACGGGCCCAGGTCTTTAGGCTGTCCCTTTGTAAACTGCTCGAGGAAATACAAGTGATCCTTATCATTGGTTGTTTTCTGTTCAACGCCATGTTCAAATGCTCTGATGGATGGAATATATTGCAATGGGTCACCATCAAAGACTGGAATCTCCCTTTTTGGTAGAACGGGAGGATTTACATGCTGTTGAACAAGATAAGTTGTTAATTCCTCTTGCTTTTTCAGGACTTCAAGCAGGGGATCACCTGGAGGTGGAAGAACGTGTGTTCACCTCCATGTGTGTGAACGTGAAATCAGAAGAATTCAGTGAACTTAAACCAAAGACAAGTAGTGCACATTGATGTCTTTCTTCGGTTCACTGCAAAAAAATGCTATTCTTACTTACATTTTTTGTCTTGTTCTCAGCCAAAATATCTAAAAATTCTTAAATCAAGGAGGATTTTCTAGACAAGTAAAAATTATTGTCTTGTTTTCAGAAAAAAAAACAAGTCAAAATTAAGTGAGTTTTTGCTTAGAACAAGCAAAATAAATTATTTCAAACAGAAAACAAGATTATTTTGCTTACCCCATTGGCAGATTATTTTGCTTGTTTCAAGCAAAAACTCAATTAATTTTGACATGTTTTTTTCAGTTGCACTATTCTCTCTTTAGAGAGAAAATGTTTTTATGACTTCCTTCTCCAACCAGGATGTCAAGCCCCCACAACACAAGAAGTGTTTATCAAAATTGTCAGTGTCACTGGCTGATAGAACTCTTTAACGTTTAATATAGAACTTTTTCTAAGACTGTGTGTCTTTAATAATTAAGTAAAATAATATTTTTCAAATGAATAAAGTGAAAATCATTCATGCACTAATTCGTTTTTATACAGGTTATTGACTTACATGGAGGTTCATCTATACTCAGTCTTCTGTTTTCTCTTCCTTTTGTTGATGTTGATGAAGATTCTGCCATTGTTCTTCACCTCTTTTCAAGAAAAAAAATACATTGTTTTTGACAACAAAAAAAATATTGACCAATAAACTGATGAGCATCAAACAATTAAGCCCATTTGCTTCTTGTAATAGTGTCAGGGTTCGGCCTGACACTCTGGTTGTCTTGTGTTTTGTACTTGTTTATGTTGTCTTGTGTTAGCACGTGGCTTTGGTTTTGTCAGCCATGTGCTTCTCTAGCCCCTCCTCCTTGTTTCATCTTTACCACACCCCCTTGTTAGCCCTTGTTGAGTCCTTGTTAGTGTAATTGCTCTCACCTGTTCCTCCTGTGCTTTCCTCCCTATTTATAGGGCCTCTTGCCCTATTGTCTTTGCCGGTTTGTTGTCATTCTCACCCCTTCTGTCACTGTCTTTGTGGGTGTGGGTGTGGGTGTGGGTGTGGGTGTGGGTGTGGGTGTGGGTGTGGGTGTGGGTGTGGGTGTGGGTGTGGGTGTGGGTGTGGGTGTGGGTGTGGGTGTGGGTGTGGGTGAGGGTGAGTCTGTGTTTCTGTCTCCCAGTCTGGTTGGTCTTGTGTCCTTGTCTAGTCCTTTGTAGTTCCATGTTATTGTCTTGCTCCTTGTTTTGCATTTTTGTCTGTTTTTGCCTTTGCTTTTATTTTAATAATTATTCTAGTCCTGATATCTTGTTTTGCATTTTTGTTTGATATTCTTCAAGTTAGTAGTGTTGGGTAAATTGGTAATTATTTCTTATTTTGTTACTTTAGTCTTTATCAGTTCTTTTGTTTTATTTATCCCACTGCCTGCTTTGGAGTAACTGTTTCATGTGGAGCATTGTCCTGTCTTGTCTTTTTGTGTTCCTGTGAGTCCTACCACTGGTTCTCCCTGCCTGGCACTTGCTTCAGAGTTGGCAGTCAACTAGTAGATGAACTCCGCTCTATGGTGCCTTGTTTAGCCCTTTCCATCTGCCTGGTCTTGCTGCTACTATTGTAATCTGCCAGTTGCTGTCCGAGACTGTTCCAGTGGTCTAGCGGTTTCTTGGTTTACGGTGTTCCTGATGTTGTATCACATGTGCACCTCACTACCCTCCTGTATCAGTCTGTTTTGTCAATAAACCTTTGTCACTCACTCTGCAACTGGGTCCTCCTTCCAGATCCCTGACAAATAATGAGTATATTTTTTATCACTCAAGTGTAAATTAAATCTGTCCTAACCGAGAATGAAGTTTAAGCAGTGTTCGAACTATACCGTGGGCTTTGGGGGAGCCCACTTTTTTTATATATAGGGAGGGGGGTCGTGCGCATAAAATGACTTACAAAGATACATAACAGCTACAAGTGTATGCACTACTTGCACTATTTAGGATAAATCACTATACAGGATTTACCGTATTATACTTTATCGACACGAATTGATAGGTGAAACAACAAACAGCCGCCCACAAATAGTCTATTTAGCATCAGGCTGTCAATCAAGAGTCACGCAGACCTATAACAACCCACCCACAACACATAATTGCGAATAACATGCCTTACCTTAACACAGAATGCCTTGTGTTCTTTTTGCCATAGTGGCTATATGGTGCTAACTGCAGAATGGATTTCAAGGACTTCGCAGTTCGCGCGCAGATCAACGGCCTCCAACGTTTATATTTATTCTACGAATCTTTGAGCAAAGTCCCTTTAGTCTTTGCTTTGAGTTAACATGTACTAAACATGAGTGGAATTTGCACCACAGCGCCCCCACACCTTGATGCTCATGACAAGAATAGCATGTATAGTTATCTTTATTGAAGTGAATTAGGTTTAAATCGCCGTCATGCATTGAATGATATTTTTGCAATTTTACACATAATAATCCACGATGATCACATTACACAAAACCGAAATTGCACGTCAAAATAACACATTGTCAATATTTTTTGAGACCCCCCAAAATTTCACAAATCACTTTTTCAGGGGAGCCCATGCCTTATTAAGGGGAGCCGAGCTCCCCCTAGCTCCCCCGTAGTTCGCACCCTGAGTTTAAGTGATTTTAGCAGAGCCGGCCCAAGGCATAAGCGAACTAAGCGGCTGCTTAGGGCCCCCGTGGCCACCAGAGGGCCCCCAAGAGTAGCCTACGTGAAACGACAGTTTATTTTATTTTATTATTATTATTATTGAATTGGTGATATATTATGTCAATGGACAATGGTAATTATACGAAAGCACAATATTAAGTAATTAAATAATCCATACATATAATTTTATTATTTTCATAGCGACGTGCCATGCAGGCACAATAGCCTAATGGCCATATTGATAATATGCGCTGGATGATGCTGTGTGGATCTGTCGGATTAACATCACGTAAATTCACCTATTTCTCCCGAAATACATGAAAGTAAGTGGTCAGTTAGCAGGGAGAAAAACAGAGTAAACTTTATAGTAACCTACACAATGTGTATTTGATAGGAATAAAACACGTTGCCCATTAATTGAAAGGATTATTATTGCCGCTTTCCATAGAAATCAGCGTGTATTTAACAAACTAAATGTCTTTTTTACTTAATTGAAGTGTATTTAAATGTCTGAAAAACCTCAAATAAACTTTATTCGGTTGAAAACACTGAACAGTTATGAAATATGAAAAGCACTGAGCGCGTCTTTCTTTTTTCCTTTTCTTTTTTTTCTGAGCTCGTCTTTCTCTGGCTCAGCCAAAGCGTGCGCGCGTCAAAGGGTTAAAATTGATCGTGTTTTGGGGGTGGAGGGGGGGGCAAATTAATGAAGTTAATGTTTGAATATCAAAACATCAAGTTTCAATTTTCAAGTTTTATTTGTCACATACACGACAATACAGAGAGTGTATAACCAGCAGTGAAATGTGAGTCAGGTCCGCTCCATGGACAGTGCAAATATTGTAGAATACAACACAAGGGAAGTATACATAAAATAAAATGAATAAAAAATAAGATATAAAGAACAAAATATAAAATATAGAAGAATGTGCATGACAGTATGCTGTAGAATTAAATATTAAGATAAGCATGACTGTACGAGAGAGGAATGTGCAAACAGGTTGTACATGGTTGACATGTAGCAGCAATCTCAAAAAAATAAATATAAAAATAAGATAATAAGATACCAAGACACAGAAAGTGTTGTGTGCAAATGACACTGTCAGTATCCATACAGTATAAATTCTGGGTATCTCTTGTTCTTTGAAACCACAATAAGACTGCTGACTTGGCAATGATCCAGAAGACGAACATTGACGCCCTCCACAAAGAGGGTAAGTCACAGAGGGTCATTACTGAAAGGTATGGCTGTTTACAGAGTGCTGTATCAAAGCATATTAAATGCAAAGTTGACTGGAAGGAAGAATTTGGGTAGGAAAAGGTGCACAAGCAACAGAGATGACCGCAAGCTTGAGAATACTGTCAAGCAAAGCTGATTCAAGCACTTGTGAGAGCTTCACAAGGAGTGGACTGAAGCTGGAGTCAGTGCATCAAGAGTCACCACGCTCAGACGTCTTCAGGAAAAGGGCTACCAAGCCACTTCTGAACCAGAGACAATGTCAGAAGCGTCTTACCTGGGCTGTAGAGAAAAAGAACTCAGTGGTCCAAAGTCCTCTTTTCAGATTAAAGTAAATTTTGCATTTCATTTGGAAATTTTGCATTTCTTTTGAGTCACATTTTCAGCTCAATGACTCTCGACGCATGTGGCAGGGACTGAAGACCATCTTTTCCTCTGGAAATAACCCCTCCACCGAGGTGAGTGCAGATCCATCGCTGGCCGAAGAGCTAAACACCTTCTACGGACGCTTCGAATGCAACGGCGGCGCGACTCTGCCGATCAGCGCGTCAGGAAGCAGCAGACAGAGCAGCGATGTTGATCACGTTATCACCGTGTCGGAGGACGAGGTTCGGAGAGAATTAAGGAGAGTAAACATCAGGAAAGCCGCCGGACCTGATGGGATTACCGGCTGCGTCCTAAGATCATGCGCCGATCAGCTTGCTGGTTTGTTTACTTCCATCTTTAATGAGTCCCTTGCTACCTCTATGATTCCCACCTCATTTAAGAAATCTGTCATCATCCCTGTGCCTAAGAACAGTAAACCCTCTTGCCTGAATGACTATCGCCCAGTTGCCCTCACATCAACAGTCATGAAGGTTTTTGAGAGACTTTTAAAGAAACACATATGCTCCTCCATCCCTGCTACCTTGGACCCTCTTCAGTTTGCCTATCGCCCAAATAGGTCTACTGATGATGCCATCTCTCAGGTACTGCACTCCTCCGTCACTCATATTGACAGCAAAAATGGCAACTATGTCAGACTTCTATTCATTGACTATAGCTCAGCTTTCAATACTATAGTCCCCTCCAAGCTAGCTGTCAAACTCTCAGACCTCGGCCTAAACACTACACTCTGTGACTGGATCCAAGACTTCCTCACCGGCAGACCACAAGTGGTGAAAATGGGCCAGTTCACCTCCAACTCCATCACCCTGAACGTAGGAGCCCCACAGGGCTGCGTTCTGAGTCCCCTGCTCTACTCTCTCTATACACACGACTGTGTGTCCTCTCACAGCTCCACTTCTATTGTCAAATTTGCTGATGATACTGTGGTTCTGGGCCTCATTTCCAACAATGATGAGACCGCATACTTGGGTGAGGTAGAGAGACTAACATCATGGTGCCAGGACAACTGTCTCTCTCTGAACGTGAGCAAAACTAAAGAGCTGATTGTAGACTTCAGGAAGAGACAGCAGCAGCCCTACACTCCTCTTATGATCAGCGGGACCCCTGTGGAGAGAGTGAGCAGCTTCAAGTACCTCGGTGTAAACATCTCCGAGGACCTGACTTGGACTGCACACATTCAAACACAGGTCAAGGGAGCCAGGCAAAGACTGTACCATCTGCGACAGCTGAGGAAATTCAGGGTCTCACCGGCAATCCTGAAAACTTTCTATTCAGGGGCCATAGAAAGTGTTTTGACTCAGTGCATCTCAGTGTGGTACAGTAATGCCACAAATCAGGACTGCAAAGCTCTGCAGAGAGTCGTGCGCTTAGCTGAGCGCATCTCTGGGTCTGCCCTCCCCTCTCTGCAGGACATCTACCTCAAACGCTGCAAAAGCAGAGCTGCAAAAATAATCAAGGACTCAAATCACCCCGGTAACCATCTTTTTATCTCACTGCCATCTGGCAAGCGCTTCAGAAGCTTGTTGGCAAAAACTGAGAGACTGAGGAGGAGCTTCTACCCTCAGGCCATCAGGCTCCTAAACTCAGTCTCATAACATCTACAGGACTCAATTTAATTAACTGTAACACCCATCATTCTCCATCATCTGCATTGCTGCTATGTGTACATAACCGGTACAACCTGTTTGCACATTCCTCTTGCACATCCCTGGTTATATTAATATTTATTAAATCCACAGTAGACTGTATTGCATATTTTAGTTCATTGCACATTTTACTCCTTATTTTATTTTATTGTTTTTACTTATTTTTTTATCTTATTCCTACCTATATTTAAATAGATGCTCCTGTGTTATGTATCATCTTTTATTTTTATTTTTTTGCACTGTCCATTGAGCGGACCCGTCCTGACCTACATTTCACTACTGATTATACCCTGTATGATTGTGTATGTGACAAATAAACAAGAACCTTGAAACAAGGTCCCAGAGTCTGGAGGAAGAGTGGAGAGGCAAAGAATCCATGTTGCTTGAAGTCCAGTGTGAAGTTTCCACAGTCAGTGATGATTTGGGCTGCCATGTCATCTGCTGGTGTTGGTCCACTGTGTTTTCTGAAGTCCACAGTCAACGCAGCCATCTACCAGAAAATTTTAGAGCACTTCATGCTTCCTTCTGCTGACAAGCTTTATGGAGATGCTGATTTGATTTTCCAGCAGGACTTGGCACCTGCCCACACTGCCAAAGGTAACAAAAGCTGGTTCAATGACCATGGTGTTACTGTGCTTGACTGGCCAGCAAACTCACCTGACCTGAACCCCATAGAGAATCTATGGGGTATTGTCAAGAGGAAGATGAGAGACACCAGACCCAACAATGCAGATGAGCTGAAGGCCACTGTCAAAGAAACCTGGGCTTCCATACCACCTCAGCAGTGCCACAAACTGATCACCTCCATGCCACGCCGAATTGAGGCAGTAATTAAAGCAAAAGGAGCCCCTACCAAGAATGGAGTACATATACAGTAAATGAACATACTTTCCAGAAGGCCAACAATTCACTAAAAATGTTTTTTTTATTGGTCTTATGAAGTATTCTAATTTGTTGAGATAGTGAATTGGTGGGTTTTTGTTAAATATGAGCCTAAATCATCCCGATTAAAAGAACCAAAGACTTAAACTACTTCAGTCTGTGTGCATTGAATTTATTTAATACACGAGTTTCACAATTTGAGTTGAATTACTGAAATAAATTTTACTGAAAAAAAAACTTTTCCACGACATTCTAATTTATTGAGATGCACCTGTATATATTGAATTTATAAATGTGTATGTATATATATGTATGTATGTATGTGTGTGTGGTTGTATATATATATATTTATACAGTATATATATAGTTGTTTTTTTGGTGTTTGGCTTAGTGTTATGTTAGAATCATTATTATACTCTTATACCTTTTGTTCTTTAATATGTTGAATTGTTTTTAGCTTTATTTTTTGTTTTTCATTTAAATGTTAAGTTTTGAAATTGTGTTGTATGCATTCGTAATTTTTATTTAATTTCTTTATTTTTAAAATGTGTATAGGTAGTATTTATAAAGTTTTAGCTTTTAGTTTTGGATAAAAGCGTCTGCTAAATGACTAAATAATAATAACAAATAATAATACTTAATATTAGATTAAAGTTTTTGTCTTCTGTGTAAAAATAACTTTCCTGGGTATATATTTTTGTAATAAAAATAAGCATAAACTGATAAAAGCTTAACATTATTTACCTTAGCCTACCCTTTTGGGTCTTTGCTATTATATTCCAATATCATTATGCCTCGATTAGCTAGATATAGATTAAGAGTTGTTGTTTTATGTACAGATGCTCTCTGATATTTATTATAAGAAAGTATGACTTTTAATAAAAGTACAACTTCAATTAATATTTATGTTGTTAAAATAACATTCTGTTCTGTAAATTCATTGTCTGCTGGTTTATTTAGCTACTTTTCAGCACACCACATTAAGTATGCCACTTAATAAGTTTGCAACTGTTACAATTAAAAATCACAGAAGGGTAAAAACATGCCAGGCAGACAATGGTATGATGTAAGCAACACAGCTACAACAGACAAAACTGATAATGGGTGTGTTAGATTTATAGTGTGTGAATAATCAAGCTTTGACAATAACCAGTCATATTGGTGGCACCGAGGGGCCCCCAAATAAAATTTTGCTTAGGGCCACATAAAGGCTTGGGCCGGCAGTGGATATTAGTATTTGAGTATTCCAGTTTGACATAAACCAGACGAC
Source organism: Aspiorhynchus laticeps (assembly GCA_023376895.1). Classification (NCBI taxonomy): domain Eukaryota; kingdom Metazoa; phylum Chordata; class Actinopteri; order Cypriniformes; family Cyprinidae; genus Aspiorhynchus; species Aspiorhynchus laticeps. Next base: position 41,627,339 of record CM041793.1, read on the forward strand.
TTCCATTAGAAAGCTGTTCAGGACAATCTCAATTTCTGTCACTTACCTGTGAGTATCAGACATGTCCACAAGCATCTTTGAATGGCTCAATCAACATTATGTTCGATCGTCTTAGGAATCCATATTTTTGTTTCACTTTCTCTGAATGTCTCACTGAACTACAGTGATGCCAGAGCTCATCAGGACTAGTTTTTCTAGATACCAGTAGACTTTCTGTTGGAGAAAAATAGTTTGACATACACAAAGTTTCAGGCATGTAGAACCTCAAACTGACATGGCACGGCTCCAAAAACCATAAGTGTAAATAACCCTCAGTTACTTGAATTAGTTTCCAGGATTTATATATTATTCTTACATTATTTAATTCTGTCCTTTCTTAATATTAGTTGTGTTTATTATATCTTGGAACGTTAATTTGCACTCTTGTAAGTTATTTAACCAATAGAGACTTTTATTTTGAAAAGCGGTTTTGACGGAAGTGTCCAGAGCCCGCCGACTGCACGAAAAAAGATCGCAAATGCAGAGAGAGCGCGCAGAAGACGGAGACGGATCACGGAGTTAGATTAAAGGATTAAGGGCACTTTCAAGTGAATTTAGTTATTTAGTCACTGCTTGTTGTTTTATTTTTGCAGTATTTGTTTTGTTTTTAACTTTGTTGTTTGGCACCTGGGGTCCGTTCTTCGTACGTCGCTAACTCAGTTAACGTTAGCTGGATTTGATTGTTGCCGATTTCACTTGATCTTGGATCATTTGGTTCTTCGAAGCTCATCCTGGACTTGCTGTCATAGCAACAGGTCCGTAAGCTTAAACCTGCTCGGGAGCAGGCTTATTTCATGTAAACAGGATTAGATTGCATCTTTTTAAGCAGAACTGATACTTAAAGTCTGTCACAGCCACCGCTACTTTATTATAAGAGTACCCTGCTGGTCCAGGGACAATCATTTAAAATAAAAATAATTTAAAAATGAATTTGAAAATAAGATAACAATGTTGTGTAGTCTATAACACTATAGACACAGCCAGTTTTACTCATTGAAAGGTTTCTTAGTGATGAAATAATTACGTTATAATTGTATTGGAGTTTTAGATGCATGCTATACAGTTAATCTGAGCCCTGCATTAATTTGAGTGATTGCTTGATGGAGCGCAGGAGATGCAGATAACATGATCTATAAGAAACTGTAATTAATGCTGTCACGTAACAAATCTGTTTCAAAGATAAAATTAAATGAATTGCTAATTACAACACTGAAGTAAAAATGTAAAGCCTACACAAATGCTAGAAATCGTGAATATAAATAATTGGGAACCATGTAAAAAAAATATTTATATTTCATTTATCTATTATAACATTTATGTAGTTTTATTCGCTTGGCTGTTTCCTTATAAAAGTCCAGAAATTTGTCAACTTTTCCGTCAGGTGTCTTTTTTAATGATATGATGTCATTACGTTGCTGTCTTGCCGTCAGCCAATCGCTGCATTGCTGATCGTGGTTTCGAGTATCGATACATCTGCCCTTTTCGGGGAACACGAGAACGTGCAGTAATCTTAGACAACTTAATCCGGATATTTTAATCTAATACGTAAATTCGTTTGAAGAACCAAATTAGCCAGAGATCAGTTATCACGATTAGAAGATCTGGCATCTTTCACATCATCTCAGATGTATTAAGCGAGGTACGAAGAACGGACCCCAGGTTGGAAAGGAGAACAAGGTAGTCAAGAACATTTATGCACTTTATATATACATATATATATATATATAGCGTATCGTATCTCTACACCTGTTTCATGTGTTTGTTTTATTTACAAGTAATTTTATGTTGTTTAGGATGAATGTTAGTATTAATTTCGTAATCTTGTTGCTATAAGGTCAATTGTTTGTTTCTTCTTTTTTATGAATGTGAATTCATTGCAATTTCCAATATTGTTTATTCATCTGTTCTAGCTCTTACGGTGTTGTGAAGTCTATAAGGACAATAAACACAGTAAGGAAGACAGTACAACATCAGTGCATGAGTTAAATCCTTTATTCTTCACCCAGGCTGTCACAGTAAGAGCTTGCCCCCATTGATTCCATTTGCTGATGTAAATGATGACGGACAAAGGATCAAATTTGTGCACTCCTTTGAAGGAAATTGAAGTATTAAATGTTGCACAAAATAAAGAAACGGATGATGCGATAGAAGATCAATCTGAAGTTACAAAGAGAGATGAAGTACGTCGCTCTGTCCGCGAACGAATTCCAACAGAAAAGATGCTTGCATATCAAAGAGAGGAGTCAGAAAAGGCAGAGAGAAAGCCTATGCATGCATATGAAAAATGGAAGGCTGAGGCTCGAAAGGCAAGAGGGCAGCTGAAAACAGACATCCCTGAAAGTCAACTAGCAACACTTATAGACACATTGGAAAACGAAAGAGACACTGTGATGAATGCATACATAAGGGTTCGAAGTTATGCAACTCCACCCACTGATACAAGAAGAAGAATTGATGCTTGCGATGCCGTGACAAAGGATATTGTAAAGATTGCTTATGAGAGGATCTCAGGTGTGGATGGAGACTTTGACAGCGAGAGCGTAAGGGGGCATCTTCGTGAATTGCTTGATCGAGATTATGCTCGCTCCATCTACGGTTCTACGGTTTCACGTATCAGCTCAAAGTCGATTACGCCCATAAGTCAACCTTCACTAAACTCCGTCCTGATGGCTAAACGAATAGAGGCAGCAGCAGAGCTTGCAGCAAAGGAAGCAGAATATGCAACGATAATGGAGGAAAAGGAGCAAAGGGAAAAAATACAACTTCTAGAAGAGAAGCAAAGGAAAGAACTGGATGCTCAAAGGAGTGAGTTTGAAAGATTACAAGCAATAAAGGAGGTAAGAGCAGCTAAAACAAGACTAGAAGTGTATGACAAGGAAGAAAGCATTCACTCTGCTAACCAGAACGATGAGCTGCTACAGCCTGTATGCGTTCCCATACACAAACCTGTGTATTCATCCTCAGTTAAGCCAACACTCAATGAAATTGTATCATCGCCAACTCCCAATGCTGATGTGTCTTACCTTGCACAGGCTGTCCAAGACATTATAACGTTAAACAGACTTCCCATGCCAGAGCCTACAGTTTTCAAGGGTGACCCCATTCGCTTTATAGAGTGGAAAGCTTCATTCCAATCACTCATCGACAAGAGACATATCTCCTCAGCAGATAAGTTATACTATTTGAAGAAGTATGTTGCTGGGTCTGCTCTGAACTCTTTAGAAGGCATGTTTTACAGAAACGATGAGGAAGCTTACAAGGATGCGTGGAAAAGACTTCAAGATCGCTATGGACAGCCATTCATCATACAAAGAGCGTTCCGGGAGAAACTTGCAAACTGGCCCAGAATCTTGCCCAAGGACTCTGAAGGACTCAGAAATTTCTCAGATTTCCTGAATTCATGTAAAGATGCTATGCCTCATGTGAAGGGACTAGAAATACTGAATGACTGTGAGGAGAATAGGAAACTTGTGAGCAAACTTCCTGATTGGGCGGCTGCCCGTTGGAACCGCCAGGCCACACAAACAGTGAGTGAAATGCAAGATTTTCCAACTTTCCAAGATTTTGCCCATTTCATGTACAATGAAGCTGAGGTAGCCTGCAACCCAGTCACTTCCTCTCATGCCCTTCACGCTTCTGAAGCCAATAAGGAGAAACATAATCTCAAGGTTAGTAAGAACAAGGCCAGTGTCTTCCATACAAAGATAGTCACACAACATGAGAATCCAAAGCCCACTGGTAAAATCACTAAACCATGTCTGTTCTGTCAAGGCAGTGAACATCAAATTCATGATTGCTCTAAATTCTCTGCAAGATCTCTTGAAGAGCGAAGACAGTTCATAAAGGATACGAAGCTGTGCTATGGATGTTTGAAGCTCGGTCACAGTGCCAGAGACTGTCGCTCCAGACATAGCTGTGACACCTGCAAGGGAAGACATCCTACCTGCTTACACGATGACAGCTTCATTAGAAACGTAAAGTCCTCCTCTGTTCAAGGCCGGGAGAATGTAAACGAAAAGGTCACAACGTCTTTAAGTGTAGAATCTGGATGCACACCTGCTAACACCTCAATGATTGTGCCAGTGTGGTTGTCCTCACAAAACAACCCAGTCTCTGAGAAACTTGTCTACGCTCTGTTAGACACACAAAGTGACACTGTCTTTATTGAATATGCAGTAAGTCAAAGTCTAAAGGTTGACTCATGCCCAGTGACACTTAAGCTCACCACTATGGTTGGGAAGGATTCGTTGATATCAAGTGAAAGGGTTTCCGGTCTTAGAGTTAGAGGCTTTAATTCCACAGTAGTACTAGACCTTCCCCCTGCATATACTAAGGAATGTATTCCCGTGGATCGTGCCCACATCCCTACCAGAGAGACTGCCAGGTGTTGGAAACATCTTGCTCCTCTGACAGACAGAATTCCCCCACTTCAAGACTGTGAGGTTGGTCTATTAATAGGATATAATTGTTCCAGAGCTTTAGCCCCCAGAGAAGTGATTCTTGGAGCACACAACAAGCCATATGCTGTTCGTACGGATCTCGGATGGAGCATTGTGGGCCCTTCCTCGACACATCATGAGTCACAAAGCGGTGTTACCATGTGTCACAGAGTATCTATTAAGGAGATTCCTGCTGTAACGCCAACTGATGTGATCAAAGTGCTGGAGTCAGATTTCAAGGATACTGAAGAAAACACAAGAGTAGTGTCTCAAGAGGACATTATGTTCTTGAACAAACTGGAAGAAAACATCAGGATGAACAAAGACAGACACTTGGAAATGCCTCTTCCATTCAAGAAAAGACCCTGTCTTCCAAATAATGAGCCTCTTGCTGTCACGAGACTTCAGCATCTAAAGTGGAGATTAATGAAGGATCAGGAGTACAGAGAGCATTATGTTAAGTTCATGGAAGATGTAATAGAGAATGGTGATGCAGAAGGAGTCGTTGATGAAGGAAAAGGAGAAAAATGGTACATCCCTCATCACGGAGTGTATCACTCGAAGAAGCCAGGGAAATTACGTGTGGTTTTCGACTGCTCCGCCAGATACAAGGGAACCAGCTTGAACGATCATCTTCTTACAGGCCCTGACCTGATGAACAGCCTGACTGGCATTCTTTTGCGGTTCAGACAGTACCCTGTAGCCCTGATGTGTGATATTGAGAGGATGTTCCACCAGTTCCATGTTGACGAAGCAGATCGTGATTACTTACGCTTTCTATGGTGGAGAAATGGAGATTTCAACTCACAGCCTCAACCGTTCCGCATGAGAGTACATCTGTTTGGTGCCTCGTCGTCCCCCGGATGTGCTAACTATGGACTGAAGCATCTTGCAAGAGAAGGTGAACATCTGTATCCCCTAGGTTCACAATTCATTATGCAAGATTTCTACATGGATGATGGAGTCTTCAGTGTTGAAACTGCAGAGAAGGCCATCAAGTTGGCTCGAGAAGCTCGCCAGCTTTGTGCACTAGGAGGTTTAAGGCTGCATAAATTTGTATCCAATGATAAGGCAGTTTTGGAGACAATACCGCCCTCTGAGTGTGCTGTAGACGTTACCGCTGTCGATCTCTCCCTCACTGACCAGCCTTTGGAAAGAGCCTTGGGCATTTACTGGCACCTGGAACATGACCATTTCAAATTTCGCGTCATTGTTAAAGACCAGCCAGCAACCCGTAGAGGTATACTATCTACTGTGGCCTCGTTATTCGACCCTTTAGGGTTTCTTGCACCATTCTTGCTCAAAGGAAAGACTGTTCTTCAAGAAATGTGCCGAAATGGCATGGGCTGGGATGATCCCTTACCTGATGGTTTGCAGCCAGGATGGGAGCACTGGAAGGCCGATCTTGTTAACTTAGAGAAGATTGAGGTTCCTCGTTGTATTGTGCCTGCTGGGTTTGGGAGAATCACAAAGAGAGAGATTCAACACTTCTCAGATGCCAGCATGAGAGGATATGGCCAGTGCTCATACCTTAGGCTCGAGAATGAGCAAGGTGACATCCATTGTTCTTTGCTCATGGCAAAATCTAGAGTAGCCCCACTTAAGGTCACAACAATTCCTCGTTTAGAGTTGACGGCAGCGGTTGTGTCAGTTGCAGTGAATGATATGTTGAAGGAAGAAATGAACCTTGCAGATGCAGAGGCATATTTCTGGACTGACTCTCAAGTAGTGTTAGGCTACATAAACAACGAAGCTCGCCGCTTCCACACGTTTGTCGCGAATCGAGTTCAGAGAATTCATCGCACTACAATTCCTCAACAGTGGCGATACATTCCCTCGGATGAAAATCCAGCCGACTATGCATCACGAGGTCTGAGTGTTAATGATCTTGTCACTTCCAGCTGGTTCAGAGGACCGAACATCTTGTGGGAACGGCAAATACTTCCCCCTGTGAACATTAACACACAAATTCCAATCGGTGACCCAGAGGTCAAGAAGGCTCAGTCCCTGAACACACAAACAGTACAGTATTCCTGCTTGTCCAACCATCTCGCAAGGTTGTCCTCATGGTCCAAAGTCATCCAAGCAGTTGCACGTCTACTTCGTCGTGTCAGGAAGGACAAGTCAAGCGACCACAGTACAGTGGCAGAACGGGAGGATGCCAAGTGCCTCATCATCAAGGACTTACAGAGTCAGATATATGCAGAAGAGATAGCCTTACTCCGTAAGGGCAAACAGCTCCCACGCAGCAACAGGCTATACAATCTGGACGCCTTTGTTGATCACGACGGATTGCTCAAGGTGGGAGGAAGGCTTTGTGATGCTTCTGCCCCTAACTCTGTTAAACATCCAGTGATAATTCCAAAGGAACACCATCTTACAAAACTTCTGATTGCTGATTGTCATGAAAAAACAGCACATCAAGGAAAGGGCTTGACTATAAATGAGATCAGATCAAGAGGATTTTGGATAACAGGAGTAAACAGGACTGTAGCATCCTTTGTACGACAGTGTGTGAGATGTCGCAAGCTTCGCAGACCCACGGAAGAGCAAAAAATGGCTAACCTGCCTTCAGAGCGCATAGACCCATCCCCTCCATTCACATACTGCGGAATGGATGTTTTTGGTCCGTTCATCACCAGACAAGGTCGTAAATCGTACAAGAGGTATGGACTTCTCTTTACTTGTTTCTGTTGCAGAGCCATCCATATTGAGATGCTGGATGACATGTCCACGGACGCCTTTATCAATGGCCTGCGTTGTTTCATCGCTATTAGAGGAGCAGTTCATCAAATAAGGAGTGACCAAGGCAGTAATTTCATTGGAGCCAAAAGCGAGCTCACCAAGGCCATGGAAGAGATTGACACCAACCGTCTGGTAACGTTCCTAGCAGAAAAACAATGTGACTTTGTCTTCAACGCACCGTATGCAAGTCACACCGGTGGAGTTTGGGAGAGACAGATTAGAACTGTGAGAAGTGTTCTTCGTTCCACTCTGTCCCAGTCATCCGGAAGACTCGACGATTCTTCTCTGCGAACCTTCTTCTATGAGGCCATGGCCATAGTAAATAGCCGTCCACTCACTGTAGATAATTTAAGTGATCCCTGCAGTCCTGAGCCTCTAACCCGTAATCACCTCCTCACCCTGAAAACTACCCAAGCCCTACCACCCCCTGGCAAGTTTGTCAGAGAAGACATATATGCTCGCAAGAGATGGCGCCATGTCCAATACTTAGCGGAACAGTTTTGGGGACGTTGGCGCAAGGAGTATGTGTCTAACATTGCAACAAGACAATGCTGGCTTACACCAAGAAGGAACATGCAAGCTGGAGATATAGTCTTGGAGAAGGCAGACGATCTGCCCAGGAATGAGTGGCGCTTGGCAGAAGTTATCGAGACTGTCGTTGACAAAGATGGTTTGGTGAGAAGAGTGAAGATATGTTTTGGAGACAGAAATCTGGGGAAGGATGGTAAACGTCTGAACAAACCATCAGTAGTCGAGCGTCCAGTGCAGAAGCTGGTCCTGCTGCTGGAGGCAGCCTGAACTTCCTGACATATCCTTTGATTTAAGCAGTTAATAGTAGAACATATTTCAGTTTTACTTTTACATCTTGCCTTAAACATTGGTATTTTACTTTAGAAATCATTCGTGACTGAAGTTTGAAATTTATAGTCACTCATGATTGGTGGGAGTGTAAATAACCCTCAGTTACTTGAATTAGTTTCCAGGATTTATATATCACTCTTACATTATTTAATTCTGTCCTTTCTTAATATTAGTTGTGTTTATTATATCTTGGAACGTTAATTTGCACTCTTGTCAGTTATTTAACCGATAGAGACTTTTATTTTGAAAAGCGGTTTTGACGGAAGTGTCCAGAGCCCGCCGACTGCACGAAAAAAGATCGCAAATGCAGAGAGAGCGCGCAGAAGACGGAGACGGATCACGGAGTTAGATTAAAGGATTAAGGGCACTTTCAAGTGAATTTAGTTATTTAGTCACTGCTTGTTGTTTTATTTTTGCAGTATTTGTTTTGTCTTTAACTTTGTTGTTTGGCACCTGGTTGGAAAGGAGAACAAGGTAGTCAAGAACATTTATGCACTTTATATATATATAGCGTATCGTGTCTCTACACCTGTTTCATGTGTTTGTTTTATTTACAAGTAATTTTATGTTGTTTAGGATGAATGTTAGTATTAATTTCGTAATCTTGTTGCTATAAGGTCAATTGTTTGTTTCTTCTTTTTTATGAATGTGAATTCATTGCAATTTCCAATATTGTTTATTCATCTGTTCTGGCTCTTACAGTGTTGTGAAGTCTATAAGGACAATAAACACAGTAAGGAAGACAGTACAACATCAGTGCATGAGTTAAATCCTTTATTCTTCAACCGGGCTGTCACAATAAGTGCTTTTCAAAGTTTTCACACAACAACTCTGTGGAGTATTTATCATTTTCCACACTTGTTCTGATACTCTGGCCTCCTCAGTGGATCTGGTGCATCATAATGAATCTGCTGCAGTTTTTTTTTTTTTTTTTTTTTTTTGCTATTTTCCATAATTATCTGTAAACTACTGCTACATGGAAATTTCTCAATGGAAATGGAAACATCTCCATCTATATTCATTCTCGCATCACAGATAGGGATAAGAAGCATTTCCAAAAGTCTCCAGTAGAGGAGGCTGTCGTTCTCTCACAATGACTGTTATCAGATGTGAAGTGGCCACACCTGCTCTTGTTATTGTCTGGGATTCTTGAAAGTTGCTTTTAAGAACATGCCTATGGTTATTGTTGTTTACTCTATCACACAGGGAGTTGGCCAGATTTATTACTGTGATCTAAATCTAGAGGTTGAGTATCCATTAAAGTGAATTTATTTGTTATTTAAGTGGCATGTGAATGTTAAAACAACCTACTGTTTTACATCAGAGATAAGCCTACAATTTTTTTAAATTCCACCTTTTGATAAAAGCAACATATAATGTTCTTCACACAGCTGTATATAGTCTGTTTTATTTGTTCCATTATTTTATCCAAATTAAACACTCAGCAAGCGTAAAACCATCTGAGGATGAATCAGTAGGCCTTGAATACTTAGGCCTAATATATTTGACATGACAGTATGTGGTATCTTTTATTGCTGACAAAACTTGAGTAACAAACACATTTTGTGCTAAACATGAAATTAATCCAAATTAACTATTCATGGGTTCCAAAGACGTCACTTCCGCTATGCTCGCCGCCATATTTGTGTCCGATGTGCCAAGGAGCACAGCACATCTCTATAAGATTTAATAGATATTAATATATTGAAATAATAAATTACCTTTTACTACTATTTCAAACACTGATCCCTGGACTTGATTGTATTTTTAGGATAGCAAGTGTAACAGACCATGCAGGGCTCTAGACTCATTCTTCCCACTGGTCGCACTTGTGCAACTAACTTTCTCAGTTGGTCGCACAAGCACATCATTTGGTCGCAAATTATTATTATACTTTTTTTATATACAACATTTGATTAATCAATGCATGCTGATGAACTTTTATCATAGTTTATAGTTATATGGTAACGAAAGTGTTCAACATTCAACTCGTTCTTTTTCATCAGTATTATTTGTGATTTAAATTTTGCGACAGGAATTACTTTTTTTGCTTTCACTTTCATGATCTTGGTGTCACGCTTTACAAGAAAAGATAATTGTCTGTTTTGCTTATATCTATACACCTTTCACTTTTTAAGACTAAAACAAAAGATGGATTCATTGTTATTCTTAATTAAAAAGCACAACAACAATAAAACAGTACTTTACAATGACAAACTAGCATAACATTTATTAACAAAAACGAATAAGAGGACGTATGGCATAGGACACATCACATGCTGTATTATACCGACTAATACATAACAGAATGTTTAGCAAACACTGAGGAATCAAATAATAATAATATTAAAAAAATAAGGAAAGCCTCCATACGGTAACATGAGGTAAAGATAACAAGCTTTTCAAAACGAAAACAAAAAGTAAAACTAAACTGGCTGTCGCTGACAGGACTTGCATGTTTTCTCTACAAGAATACCAACATGTTCACCTTCTCTGGTTTAAGAAGCAATCTTTTACTTTAGTTTGAAAACTAAATCCTCTGTTGCGCGCGCACCTTCGCGCTCGTGCTGACTGAGTGAAAGCACAATGGGCGCGTGCTGCTCCCGCTCTGCATACGCGCCGCTTCTGCGCTGCCTCTGCTCTGCACGCGTGCGGTGTGAAACGGGCGTAAACCAGGCTCTACTGAAGCGCTTGCACGTGATCAGTGAAATCTTTCTCCTGCTACAATGTGCCGTGGCTGGCAGTGCGCGCTGTATGAAGCAGATGTATGGCGAGTGTAATGTATGAGCTGTGAAATCTGCCACATCGAAGACTTAGCAGGCGAAGGAGATGGAGCAGTCTACCCTTCCGTCGCCGTCAGTCCGTGTCGATTTTTGAATGGGGATTGATAGGGAGGGCAGACGACAGACCCGCGGCGACGTCACGGCGACGTCACTGTCGAAACCAATGATAGGCGGCGACGTGACGGCGGTGTATGTAAGAAATTTATCAAAAATATACATAACGTGTACTAAGTACGTCTGAACTAGGTACGTCGCCTTACAAGACGCCTGATATGTACGTCGTCTCCATGTACATCGCTTCAAATTAACTTTAAAGTTTGCAATAGTAGATGTATTTGTTATAGGCTATTGTTTTTACTTATTTCCTAACAAGTGTTAATAGTGAATAATTAAGTTTATTTCATTTTAGATAACTTTTCTTTTTTGGCTTGGTGTAGTAGGCCTACCTCAAACAACCTTCTTAATATTGATGGTGTTCTTTTTTTACTAGGACGCTGTAGTCAACATTAAATGACATGGAGCGCACATTATTAAGGAAATATATTTAGTTTCATGATGTTGTGGTGTTATACAGCCTATAACATTTTGTAATAAAAAATTGAAAGGTTCCTTACAGCAGTCTCAGATGTTATATATTATTGAAGCCTTTGAGTTCAAAAGATTTGACATTCTTGAAGTAAATAAATCAGTAAAGGTTTGCTGCATGGTTAAAATAAGCTACGCCTATGAAAATATATATGTTCTTTAGAGAGAGAGAAAAAAAAAACATAAATGGCATTTTATTAGTTCATTCAGAAATAGGCCGACGCGAATTACAAACAATATAATAAACACTGTAAACATAGCTATAGGCTATTTTAGTTCCCCTCACTCCACAACAAACCCTTTCAATTAACAGTAGGCTATTTAGAAAAGAACAAAAATTAAAAATGTAAGAAGCTATAGCTATATAAATGACAGACCAAAACGAATTAATTTAGGCTAAAAGGAAACTGAAACCAATGTTGGGTCTCTTTCGACACAAAATCAAATGGTTCCGTATTCGCGATGTATTTGAATGCCACAAATATTATTTACCTTTTATGTAGGTCTGCTTCACTCGTGTTCCAATATCCACGGAAAACAAAATGTTTTGCATAACTTCATGGCCATAAGGTGATAACGCTTAACGGCACAGATTTTACTACATATTTAACTGAGCAGTGTGTTTTTTTTCCCCTGGCCCATATGTTTGACTGATTGTTTTTTAATAATGATAATGAACAGGCTGTATTGTCAAGGTAAAGCTTAACTGTGCGCGCGCATGCGGCGCTGGAGCAATCACTTGATTTTCTCTTCCCTTTTAACAGTGGAAGCAAATACTCCTTTGAAGATAATCGGAGTTGTAAAAGGTTTGCTTTTATTTGTGTGCATTCACAATAAAAACTAATATTTGCGCTTTTGCAAAATAAGCCTAAAAAATAGCATGCCGCTTCTGCCGTCTGGTTTCCTTTCGCACAGCACAACAATGAACCGAAACTCTGCATAGGCTACTTGTTGCACAGTTTTCTTTCGTTTCCTTAAATTATTATTTAAGTGAAAATATATTTCTCGTATAGGCCTATTTATTTGTTATAATATATATATATATATATATCGCCTAGCTTTATTATGTTTTTCTCCGCTCGCAGAAGCGCTGCAGGTGCGTGATGTGATATAATATGATCGGGGCGGCGCCAGAGAATGTTGAACGCAGGTGCTGAGGGGGTGCTAGATCAATGACAGGGAAACTAGGCAATTAATAGTAAATATGACCAAAACAGGTTGTTATTATAATTATTACTTTATATGAATAATAAAATCGCTGTATAGGCGCATTTCAAATGTTCATGAGGAATGTGGGAGTATTATCGCTCTTGCATGGGGGCGCCCACGCAATTATTTTTATTTATTTATTTTTTCCTGCGGAAAGAGCTTATACTCCCGTCATTTTTGGATGTGCTTTCTGTCATATCATGCAGTCTCGTGAATGGAGCGCGTCACAACTATGAACCAGCTCACAGACATAAGAAATAAATCTGCAGAAATCTTGAAAACCAATAAATAATAAAAAAATCTTCTCTGATTATGTAGTCCGTATAGGTGCATTTCTCTATTAAAGGCACATCAACTGAGATGGCAAGTCTGAGAAAGCACTAGTTTATTAATAAATAATTAAAATGTCTTCTTTTTCCCCGATGCATTCATAATCATTACTTTAGCCGTGCTTTGCGGTAAGCGTTATGCATGCGCTTGAGCACGGAATAATACGCCTAAATGCCTAAATAATAGGCATAAATAATAACTTAAATGGTTATTATACTATCAATTTAATATAAACGTGCGAATAGTTGACTAGAAAAATCTTTAGTCGGGGCAGGCCAACAGTAGGCACTTGGCATAAGGAACCGATCCATTTTTTAAATAAAATGCTGACATTATGTGCGACTGCAAATCATTGCATTGCAGTATTTATGCATGTGTTTAATGAGTCAAATGTTTTTATTTTATTTCATTTTTATGGGGGTGCTTTGGTTTTTCTTGTGAATCCTCATGTTCTGTTATTTGCTGTTTTTTGCTCATGTAAAATTAATCCCCGGAATTAGTTTTTAAAGGGTCACAGACACTTATTCTTTCTAATTTAATTCAGTTCTAATTTAAAATAATCTTGTCGGTTAACGGTTAATAATCGGTTAACGAACGTCGGTTGTAGGAAAAATAACTGAAATGAACATCCCTAATAGCAACCACAGCGTCTCAACTGAAAAAAAAAACAAACAAAAGTACGCTGCCCTCTCAAGCGCTTACAGCTGGCTTTGGTGGTCATTTGGCATGATTGTAGTTACTTGCAGCTACACTTTTTTTTTTAATCAAGTACTTTTTTATTTAAAAGTTAAATAAAAACTGTACTGTACTTAAAGATTAAATGAAAATGTATTGTAGCGACTTAAAAGTTAAATAAAACTAAGTTACTGTACTAAAATGTTAAGTATGATACATTTTCATTTAATCTTTATTTAAGTACAGTTTTTTAACACTGAGGTACAGAACACTTTTTATTTAACTTTTAGGTGCAATATATTTTAATTTAATAATTAAGTTTTTTATTTACCTGGAAGTAAGTACGGTGCAGTGTTAATGTTCAAACTGTGTACTTGCAATGTTTTAATTGGCTGACAATAATAAATATTTGTATTAGGAATGAAACTGACTTGTTTTTTTTTATGTATTTTAATGTTGGTCATAATGGTGGTACTTGGAAAGCCAAATATTTTCTGAGGTGGTACTTGGTGTAAAAAGTTTGAGAACCACTGCTCTAAAGAATAAGTAAATAATAAAAAAAAAACACGTTCGGAACAACAAATATCCCTGTTCCTTTAACACTTTGGTACTGTTCATTTTCAATTAGTAAAAGGTAAATTCAGGGTTTCCGCCAGGTTTTGACGAGATCTCGCTAAATTACAACGTGTGGATATTTCTTGTCCAGGTGAAAATGTGTCTCGCGATATCAGCATAGTTTGTAGCTAAACATTTGACAAAGCTTGCATCATTTCATTCTGAATTGTGCCGTTATCTGTTTGTTTCCAATAACGTGCATTGTGTTTCACTGTTACGTGGAGCATCTATCTCTCTGCAACTCAGTCAACAAACTCAACTCTGCATATAAGTTATATGATACATTTGGGTTAATTATAAAGTTCATCTAGGGATGAAAGGTGCGCTGTTGAAAACATGTATAACAAATATTGGAACAAAATATTACATCAATATATTTCTAAAGATGCAACTTGTCGCAATCACTGGGCCGCTTGCGCTCTCTGTAGGCATTTTAGTGATACATATTGTATAGGTTTGTATAGATGTATATTTCTTTATGTATTTTAACTGATGTTCAATGAGACCATATGATTACTTGCTTTTGATGTTTTATTTAAACCAATTATTATTTCCTCATTGTGCTATTTGTCTGTTTTTAAAGATTTAAAGTTTAAGTCTATCTTTTACATAAAAAACAAAACAAATCATCAGTAGATTGCTCATTTAACAAAATAATCGTTAGAGACATCCCGATTTAATATGTTTCCAAATGCACCTAACAATTCCATTAAAATACCGTTTCATCACCTTCTCGACCAACATGATAGACTCATCTCCTGACCTAATATTCACACATTTTATGGTCGACATGACTCGGTAAACAGGACTATGACTATGAGCACCATAAGTGTTAAGTAAAATTATTAATATATACCCAGCATATCAAAAGTAAAACCTCAGAATGGCACACATCAGAATAATATGTTAAATAATTAATTAATTTTTGTGAATGTGTCTGTAAGATGTTATTGTGAAAATAAAATTAATTGGTGTATATTTTGTAGTAAAATAATAATGTAAAACCGACAACAATTAAATTCAACACTATTTGAGGTATTTGACGTCACGCGTCTATGGAGGCGACGTACTTCTCCGCGACGTTATTATCACGCGTCTATGGAGGCGACGTACTTCTCCACGACGTTATTATCACGCGTCTATGGAGGCGACGTACTTCTCCACGACGTTATTATCACGCGTCTATGGAGGCGACGTACTTCTCCACGACGTTATTATCACGCGTCTATGGAGGCGACGTACTTCTCCGCAACGTTATTATCACGCGTCTGTTGAGGCGACGTACCCTTCTCACACGTAAAAATACGCGACTGTCTGCTTCGGCAGTTAAGGGATGGCACATTACACTCGCCATACTTCGATGTGGCAGATTTCACAGCTCATACAGATGCTTTAGAGCAGCGCAGACCATGCACTCGCACAAGTGCGACAACATCAAATATTTACTCGCACACTCTCAAAAAAATGGTCGCTTTGGTCGCAGTCCAGAGCCCTGCCATGTAATGTCCTGATTACTTGTCAATTTAAAACTGACATCAGCTCAAAGCACTTTTGAGTCAATGATAGTGTAACAAGATAAGGTTATTAGCTTACTACACAATCTGAATTTAATTAGCTAATATTAGCACAATTTATAATAAATCAGTCTTTCTGGACAAATTACTGTTTGAATTGTGAAAGTAGCAGCTCGATGAATCCTCTGCCTGCTGGTCGCTCCTGCTTCATGGCGAGCGAGACTCGCGATCCCTTCTCCGTCCGCGTTTTGATTTCAGCAAGTTAGTTTTGGTAAATGCAAACAACGTGATTACTGATCATGAGCCCAACATCCAGCAAGCCAAGAAAACATGCAATCTACCTGAGGGAAGACGTCTTTCACTTCTTCTTAAACCTGGATTTCATTATTGAAGCACAAATCCAGGCACCAAAAGCAGACCCACACCAAGTTATCTTTAATTAAAAACATGCATTTTAATTTATTCATAGGCTACATGGCTGCAATAACATTTCAGTTCAAAATTTTGCCATTGTTAAAAAATGCTTTACTGACTGACAATTCAGACTTTCAGTTGTTATGCTCTCAAAATGTATGCCATATATGTATGTATGTCCTAAATTATTACACCACTTGTGCAGCCAGTCACAATTCACAAAGGTAATTTACTTAGCATGTTTTTTTTTTGTTTTTTTGTATGACAAATTCAATAATATGCTGTAAATATATATATACACTTAACTGCAGATACAAATGACATAGCCTATGTGGTACAATACAAATATTTTAGCGTCCTTTATTCTCCTATAAAGAATCACAATTGTCTCTTACTATCCTTTTCTAACCGTACGTTAGCTGCCAGTGGTATCTTCTGATTGAAGCCAACAATTTATTCTTACACTATTTTTCTACTATAAAATATTACGCTATGACTGAATGCATTATTATATACAATATTACACATACGATGTTATGATTTAATGCATTAAGTCTGGTTTATTTTTATTAATTGTATTTGTAAATGGAAATTGTTACTTAAATATTTTCATAGTCATTTATTGTTTTCCTAATTATTAAGGATTTATCACATTCTTTAGTATTGAGTTAGGGGATGAACATTAACTATATATTTACATACAATAAATTATAGTGCTCGGAGTCATTTTCTCACACCAAACTTTATTTTTGTATTCTTTTTCATGAGGTCCTACAAGTCATCGAGCTGTAAACAATGCAGAGAAAAATGGTGAAAAAAAAATATTGGGTTAATAATGTATATATTACATATTAAATAACATCAAATAAAATAAATGCTTTACATTCTTGTTGGGGAGATTTTTCATTTCTCAAGCAATTCTTCTGTCAAATTCCTCAACTTCACTAAAAGAAAAGATAAATGCTGTTGTCAGAAATGTTGTGTAACACAAATATCCAACAGTTTTTGTACAAACAAAAATTGAAAACATACCTTGAGTAATAAATGGGGCCCTGGAGGAACACCTCTTCAGCCTCCTGCCAAGACAAGCCCTGCAGCTCGCAAAGGCCATGAATGATGGCCTGTACAAATAAACCAATTAATAAAATAAAACATGCACACACTGCAGAACATAAACATGCTCATGTTCAAACATGTTTTGGGCTTACCTCTGGGAGGCACATGAATGGTGGGCAGAGTCGTGGCAGCGGAAGGAGGAACATGAATGGTGGGCAGAGCTGTGCCAGAAGTTGTGGTGGCTTTAGTGTGAGGGGTTGGTGGTTGGTGTTTTTGTTTGCAGAGTGCTAAATGTTTAATAAAATCAGGTTTTCTTAAAATTGTTGATTTGCAGTAGAGGCAGTGATAATGTGGTTGACTTCTGCAGAGGCGTCCACATCTGTGTATTGTAAATTCTGAAAAACAGCAGTATAAGATTGCACTTTAAGTTTGTCTTACAATTTTTCACTATAATAAGATGTACACTTGCAAATATTACCTTCATGCTGGACCGATCTATTGAAATGTGCCTGCAGATGCGTTTGCACTTTTGCCAACCGTGTTGGTTGGAAAACTGAGGCATCACAAAATGGACAGTGGAAATGACTGCAGCATTTGGTGCACTGTATTAGTTCTGGCAGAGACCCCCCTTTTTGAATTGTAATATCCATCTGGGAAAAAAATACACAAGTCACACGCAAATTATTTAGACAACCCAACAGAGCTCATATTGTCAATTCTACGCAGATTACTTGATATTTTGATGAAAATAAACTCAAGGCCGCATTTTATTCCAAAGATCTTATTTGTAATTATTACAGAAATTATTTCTAATTGTTACACTGTTATTGTGTTACTGTTTTTGTCTGTGGTAGCACTTGCGATTTGTAAAGTACAATAAAAAGAATGTGCAATATTATTTTTCTTACACATACTACTACTAATAGTAAATGTAGTAGTAATATTAGTATGAAATAATAGTAGTTAATACAGTAATACGTACAGAAGACCAACATCAGTGGTCCTCAACCCGCGGACCGTCACGAATCCAAATGCGGCACACCATGCTGAATGCGACAGTCCATGTGCTGAACACAATTAAAAAATAACTTTCAGTTTTACAGTTCATTTTATTTTTAACATTACTTTAAAAATGTACTAAACAAATATAAGCTAGAAAGTTTTTGTTATGTAAAATAATTTAGTTTTTCATATATTATTTTCAGACATGAGCAGACCTATGTAGGCTACTCACGTAATTAATGTTACGCATTTAACGAACACTTACAAGCGCGCACTTTGGCAGAATTCAATTCAAATAGTCATCAGCAGCCATTAGTTCTGTAAAACTGAGCATCAGAATGGACAAATTTGTTAAGTGAGAAAACGAAATGTGGAAAATGCCAGCGAAGGAACGCATTTAAACAAGAATAGTCACAGCATCAGCAGTGAAGAGAGTGCTGGACTTTCGGTTTGCCCCCCGCCACACACTTGAAGATGTTCAGGTAAAAAGAAACACCCATAGCCTACTACACAGATCATCCTTAATTAAAGAAATGTGGCAAAACATCTCTGGAGAGAACCTCAGATTATTAAATTCGAAAAAGCTTTCCATATTTGGATCAAATACATTTGTGAACGCACACTTTCTGCAGTGTCGCGCGTCAAGTCACGCTTCCGTGCGCGTCTCACAGACTGCAACTTCATTGTGCTGTTACTCCTTTCGAGCAGAATTTCACAAAATTGGTCAGCTCCCGACAGCATCAGGTGTTTATTAATTGTGAGTAGAATTATTTTATTTATTTAAATAAATGTAATCGTTTAGATATCATAATATTTAATCTATAAATAATATTATAAATCTGGTTGGTTTGTATTGATGACGTAATATGTAAATGACATGCCTGCGGCCCATGAGACTTGTGCTGCGTCCCAATTCGCATACTATCCGTCCTAAATAGTATTCGAAAATAGAATTAGTATGTCCCAAATCATAGTATGTTTAAAAAAGTATGCCAAAGATTCCCGGATGGTCTACTACTTCTGGTTAGAATTCGAAGTGCAGATCGATGCACACTCTAACGGCTAATATTGCCCACAACACATTGAGCGGTGGATGGGATTCGATTAGAACTACAAACACGCATAAAAAGTGTTAAAAAACTACAAACATGGCGGATATGCGCGACCAACGGACAAGAAGGGATTTGAGTGAAAAATAATCAATGTCTAACCTGGTTAAAAAAATATTTATTTAATGTTATCCACGTTATATTTCATCTGAAGCAACACTGTGAACTTTTATAATGATACATTTGGTCATTAACTTTGAAATGCATCATTATGCAACACATGAGCAGAGTTCTCGGCATGAAAGACCCGCGATGTGCTTCTTTATTTCTGTCCAATACGGTAGGAAATCAAATTAAACGAAATGTGGATGATGTTAACTGTGACAAGATGATTGACAGCAGTTTAAACAGTGACAGGATGCTCGTAACTAAGCAACAGAGCTTCTGTTAAAGAAGCAGCTATGACGAAGTAGTATGTCCCAAAGCTTGCCTACTATTCTGCTACATACTCAAAAGTATGTACTTTTTCTTCACAAAAAGAGTACATACTTTTAGGGCATAGTATAAGTAGGCGAATTGGGACGCAGCATTGCACTTGGACCATAGTGCGGCCCGGTGGAGAAAAAGGTTGAGAACCACTGACCTACATAGTACTAAAATATGTTACAAATAATAATTGTATTATATATTATACATTTTATTTTAACATTTTTACTTTAAGATTTTTGTGTTTGTTAAAAAAAACATTAAGTATCCCAGAATGGTACAATAACACAGAAAATAAGAGCAAGCTGTAAGTATTATAAAATAATGCTATCTTTCGACACTAATTTTGATAAAATCAAACACTGACTAAGCTAGCAATAATAGGTTACGCACCACGTGTTTGAAAATAACTGGGGAGAACAAAATTCGCAGCTTATTTTGTCGAACTATCTATCTAAACTATCATTAAATATTAAAATAGGCTATTCGTTTGTTGGTGTAATAAGATGTCACATTGATTTATGCCATAAAACCTGGTAATTTTCAGGAATCGCTTTAATAAAATGAATAACCTTACTCACGTGTCCGATGTTGCTACTTGCTAGCAGTTTTATAATGTTGGAAATTATTACGGTACACACGCTACAAAACAAATATTCATCCAAACAGCAGGTGGCACTGTCTGAAAAAAACGATAGTTCTGGGAGTGCTGGTCTGAGCGTGCAGGTCTGAGTCGGGTGTGTCTCACACCTCATGAAAAGTGAAGCTGCGGGCTCTTTGATCGCCCCCTGGTGGTTGGCTGCAGTACAGGTCATAAACCCCGCCCTCTCCATGTAAACGAATGGGACTTGAGTCAAAATAAAAAAATAAATTACACTTCCAATACAATTTTCCAAAATATTGTTTTGGTCATTTAAGGTAGTTGTTATCACTCTGATATATGTTCAATTGTTCATTTTTGTGATAAGTTAAATTTTAGCTAGTAATTTGATGCCATAAAAACGGGGCGTGTCGTTATGGTTGATTGGGTCTGCCGGAGTTTGGCGGGAGTTTGATTCCGCGGCTCCACCTCACGACTCTACTGCGCAGACTCTGGCTCCAAATGACGTCATTTTCGCAAGATGGCAACGGCCATACTTTTTTTTTTTTTTTTTTTTTTTTTTATTGCTTAAACATACAAAACACCATTTAACAGCAGTCAGAAAATTCTTAACACAATTCTAAAAAGTCCAAATAGCAGCATAACAAAAAATAAATAAACAAAATAAACATAACATGAAAACCAAAAAAGAGAAAAATAAATAAATAAAAAATACAGAAAAATAAATAAATGATACAATACAATACAAGGGGCTTAATCATCAAAAAATACCTTCAAAAGGCCACACAGTTTAAGGGCTTTTTCAGAATGCATGATCTTCAAGGATTTAAAGAAGATCATTAAATCTTGCTGGAAAAGTAATAAAGTGGGAGGGTTATTAAAAAATCTACATTTATGAATGAAGTAATTGGCCAAAATCACAATATTGTTAACCAAAAATTCAACATCACAATTCCGACAAAAGGACAAATATTTTACAGTTTTAAAATCAAAGTCAGGTATTACATATTTCAAACTTAACCAAGCATAGAGGTCATCCCATAATTTTTTTGAGAATTTGCATAAATAAAACAAATGTTCCAATGACTCTATGTCTGCTTCACAAAAAGTGCATTCATTACAATCCAAATTAAACCTGTGTCTGAGGAACTCATTACAGGGATAGATATCGTTAATAATTTTAAACTGAACTTCTTTTGCCTTTGGTAGAAGTGGAAAAGAGAGAAATCTTGTTCTAATTCGAACCACTTTATCTTCAGGAAAATCAAAAACAAGAGGTCTCTTCTTTACTTTTGAAGGGAAAATCTGTGTATTTACTAATGTTCTTAAAACCTTATTATTACAGCTCTGCTCTGTAAAATTAATACCAGAGATGATTAGATTACCTAATCTTGGTATCACAGATGAATAACACAGTGCACCTTTAATCAACTGAACCAAACCAGCAGGAACAGCTTTCAACAAAGACACATATAATTCCCGAGTACAAATAATATTATATTTTTCACAAAAATCATCATAACCAAGGAAATTTCCATTCCCATCCATAATGTGCACAATGGACCAGACCCCTTTGTCCATCCAGTCCTGAAAAAATACAGATTTCCTCTTAATAAGGATACACTTATTATTCCACAAGGAGCAACTATGCGGTGAAAAGTTGTGTTTGTATATTAATTTCCAATATAATAATACCTGACTATGGAAAGATGATAACTTACAATTTAATTTTAATGGCTCAAAATCACACCTTAAAAGGAAATCAATGCCCCCAAGAGAATCAAAAATTTTAGAGGAAAAGCTAAACCAAACAGAATGTTTATTTCTAAGGAAGGCTTGTAGCCACCTCAACTTTAGGGTACCATTCATAACATCGAAATCAATTACGTTCAACCCACCCTCACTAATTGGCTTCACTATATCTGATTTTCTTATATAATGGTGTTTGTTTTTCCAGATAAATTTATACTGAATTTGATTAATGTCTTTTATCCAACTATCAGATATACTCAAAGAAAATGCAGGGTAAATCAACCTGGAAAGTGCTTCTGACTTCTGTATGAGAATTCTACCATATATAGAAATATCCCTTTGAACCAACATATTTAAAATATTTTGACTTTTTTTCATATTATCCATCAAATTACTTTTTTCTCTAATTTTAGGATCTTTAGTAATAACAATTCCTAAATACTTTATCTCATTTTTTAAAGGAATATTGAACAAATGAGATTCGGCATGATTATGAAGTGCCATCAGCTCACACTTTTTTAAATTCAATTGCAGACCAGAAGCTTTTGAAAAATGAGACACCAGATTAATGGCAACTGAAATCTGCTCTGCATTGCTAAGAAACAGGGTGGTATCGTCTGCTAATTGACTTATCACTAACTGAGTCCCTAAAACATTCAAAGGCCTGATATCTTTACTATTTTTCACATAAATTGCTAATAGTTCAGCTATTAAAATAAATAAATATGGACTTGTTGGATCCCCTTGTCTAATACCTCTATTAATATTAAACCTCTTAGAAGTCCCAAATGGTAATGATACTGAGCTATTTATGTCTTTGTACAACATCTCTATTAATTTCACAAATTTATGACCAAAACCAAAATACTTTAATGCATGTAAAATGAATTTATGTTCTACAGTATCGAATGCCTTATAGAAATCAAGAAACAAAACAAACCCATCATCCTTAATTAAATGTCCATAATCAATTAAATCTAAGACAAGTCTAATGTTGTTGTGTATTGACCTTCCTTTAATGAAACCGGATTGAGTTTCACTTATAACTTGACTCAACCTAAATTTTAACCTATTAGCAATTGCAGATGTAAGAATTTTATAATCAACATTAAGTAGGGTAATCGGTCTCAGATTGTCAGTAATTCTTTTGTCTTTGTTTGATTTTGGAATAAGAATAATTAACCCCTGTTTCATAGTTGGAAGTAAAGAATTAGATTCAAAACACTCCTTTAAAGCTTTAAATAACAAATCTTTAATATCCTCCCAGAAGAATTTGTAAAAATTTGTGGTCAAACCATCCTGACCAGGAGATTTACCCAAATGCATTTTTTTAATAGCAGAATCAAGTTCCTCTACTCTCAGGTCTCCATCACAAACTTCTTTAAATTCAATATCAATCTGTGGGATAAAATCTTTTACCTTTTCAAGAAATTCCTTACCATTATTTTCAGAGTATGATGAAGAGTAAATATTACTATAAAATGAGAATATTTCTTCGGATATTAATTTTGGATCTGTGCTTACCTCATCATTAATAATTAAACTATGAATTGCATTACTTTGCTGTCTCCTCTTTTCTAACCGACAAAAATAAGCTGTATTCTTCTCTCCTTCTTCCATCCATTTTGCACGAGACCTTACAAAAGCTCCTTGTGCTTTCATTCGATACATACCGTCTAAATTAGCTTGAAGAGAGAGTAACTTTTTAACATCTTGAGTCATTTCTTGTGTATTACAACAGGCATTGATTTCTTGAATTAACTTCATCTCACTTTGCTTTAAATCTCTGCTTTTTTGTTTAGCAGCCCGAATTGAAATTTCCCTTGTTTTAAATTTAAAATACTCCCATTTAATCCCGCTAGAACGTAAAGAGAAGTCATTTTTAATCTCACTAACCAAATTTCTTATTTGACTACAATAAACTTTATCCTTCAAAAGTTCAGCATTAAACTTCCAATAGTCTTTCCTAATGGCATGTTTGATTACTGGTGTCAAATTTAATGAAATCAGACAATGATCTGTCAAGGGCGCCGCAGAAATTGAAACATTAGTAGCAAGCTCAGAGTATTCCTCAGCAATGAGCCAAAAATCTATTCGTGATTTAGCGGATCCATTAGGTTTGACCCAAGAGAACTGACTAGCATTAGGATGCTTCACCCTCCATATATCTGAAAGGGAATTTAAATGGAAAAAATCTTGAATAATGTTATTGAAATGGTGGCTTGTATAACTAGAAGGAGATCTGTCCAGCCACTCATCGGGAACCAAATTAAAATCACCTCCAATTAGAACCAAATTTGTCTGAAATTTCGATTTAATCTGTGTAAGAGCCTCTGTAATATTAGACAACAAAATTTTGTTTTGCCCACTACTGTTATAACCATAAACATTAACTAAAATAACAAAAATACCTTCACAATTAACCACAGCCATAAGCCAATGTCCATGAGCATCAGACTGAGAAGTCACAACCTTCCCAGGGCAATTGTTAAGACATATAGCGACACCTGCTGATCGACTGGAGCCATGACTGAACAAAATTGTGTCTCCCCACAGCATTTTCCAAAAAGCTGCATCTTCTTCTGTGGAATGAGTCTCTTGTAGAAAAACAAAATGAGTCTTCTGCCCCTTACAAAACAAAAATATACTCTTGCGTTTTACTTTGTCCTTTAGTCCCCTTGCATTCAATGAACAAAAAGATAAATGAGATTTTAGTGTAAACATACTCCACTGGAACTCACAGTGAACAAACAGAAAATGTCACTGAACAGTCAGTAAAGAGACCTGAAGAATAAACTTGCAAGTCAAAGAGTCTCTCAAAAATCAAAATTTCCCTATTTCAGAATATTTATCATCATGGAAAAATTTGCTTTCCCTCAATGAAAGCAAAAGGACCCCGAAAGTACGCCGCTTTCCCTTCTGCTCGCGCTTGTTTAATGCGTGGCCACAGCACTTGCCTCGCCTCTCTGTCCTCTTTATTTAAATCCTCAGCGAAATGACAGCCTGCCTCCTTGCACAGGGACGATCCCTTGGACAGTGCCCAGATTTGCTCTCGGTAGATTCTCTTTGAGAACTGCATGATGATCTGACGCGTGCGATTTCCTTCTTTTCTGCCAATTCGATGGACCGTGTCCACCGCTTCTTCCATTTCCCAGGGCACACCAGGAGCAATCTTGGAAAGCAAGGTGATCACCTCCTCTCTAGTGTTCTCGTTCTGTTTCTCTGGTAGACCTTTGATGCGTAAATTCCACCGTCTTTTGTAGCGATCCAATTCTCCTACCCTAGATCTCAGCACTTTATTTTCTGTTTTGAGATCAGAAAGCTCCAGATCCAATTCAGCTGCCTTCTGTTTGTGAGCTTTCATCTCTCCCTTCAATTCAGAAATGACGCTACAGTTCTCTTCCATTTTTCTTGTCAACTCCTCCAACTTTTCTTCCTGCTTGTCAAATCTTTTACTGAGGGAGTAAATAGCCTCGAGGATATCCGCATTAGAAATGTCTTCCTTATCATCATGACGTACTTTCTTCGTAATGTGCACTTTGCTGGGAGTAACAGGAAGATTTTCAGCACTACCTTCCTCCAAGAGACGCTTATTAGCTTCAACACACACTTCCATCGCGTCAACATAGTCATGATCATTTCTGATACTGACCGCGACTTTATCTTCCGCTTTTCTTCCTCTACCCGCCATCTCTAGATGATGAAAAACTAATTCGTTAACAAACTATTAGGGAAAAGTATAAAAGCACGAAGAAAAACTTTTGAGACTCGACTAGCTGTTACACAGTGCTGCTATCTAGTACGCCATCTTGGCCGACTCCCCGCAACGGCCATACTGAGATGATTTAGCTTCACTTTTCTATAGAGGAAGGAAGCGGAGTTGCGTCGTCCATATTTTTTTACAGTCTATGGTCTGAGTGTGCAGTTGGGCCTCCGGGCCTGCAGCTTCACCCTACTCATTTATTCTGCCGATCTAACCTCTTTGGGATCTAATAAAATTGTAATTCGGGGTTTTTCCTGACGCCTGTTGTTACAGCACTACAACATATCCCGGGCATATTGTAACCTACAGACTATGATTGTAACTTTGTGAACCTTCTGGGAATGTTTCGTTGATCTTCCTCTGGTAGTTGTGGCTGCTGTGACCACAGGTCGCACAGCTGTGACTCGGACACAAAAATGACGGCGATAAAACACTGTGACGTCACATGGAACCTATGGATAGGCTAGCCTATTCCTCACAGCCTCCTTTTCATTCCTTATATTAAATTGTGCTACCTTATAGGGTCTATATGACATTTGTTGCTTCAGGTAAATCCTTCAAAGCCGCTAATGTTTAGCAAAGAGTTACAGATAAGAATCACAAATCTGAGCTTCTGACAGAATCGTTCACGTCTCTGTGCACTTGAGAAGACCTGAATGACTCGTATTATTATCTTATCTACGACTGTATCTGCAAAGTTTATTTGCTCTATTTGACAGCAGATTTTGATGACAATCTAGTACAAGATACAACCTAGAAGCCACAAAAAATGCCAGTGTTGTTTTCTGCAGACGCGTGATCCTGTCGTCTGTTTGTTCTGCGCTGAGGCGAGCTCAGACTTGCATCCCTGTGCAGAAAATAAAGTTATGAGTCAATATTTGAGTTACATCAGACCATTCTGAAGCCCAGTACAGCCACAGTGCAGGGCAGATCCACGTCTAATGCTTGTGGTGATGTGCAGATAGTAAATATCCTCGTTTGACACTGCTAATTGATGACGCACACAATCATTCCAGGAGAGTGAGAGTGAGAGCGAAAACACACACACACACTCATGTTAGGTTTCTGTGAATTGTGGGGCCTTTCCATACACTTCTATTACTTTTATACTGACCAAATGATATTTTCTATCCCCTAACCCTAAACCTATCCTTTTCAGAAAACCTGTTTGCATTGTTACACTTTCAGACAAACATTTACTATTTTTAATATTTTTTATTTAATATTTTAATATTATAATTACCGCAGGCTGGTCCCCAGACTCCCCACAATGTTAAAAATTTCAGGTTTTACAATCCTTGTGGGGACATTTGGTCCCCCACATAATGTAGTATAAACAAGTACACACACACACACACACACACACACACACACACACACAAAAGTAGGCTATGAGTAATATTGTACGTAATAGTGATGCTTGGATTTTTTTCTTTGGCTTTGACAATTGCAAAATTCCATCCTGTGAATGTCAAAGTCAGAAATGAAATAGCGGAAACCATTTTTAAAAAATTCTGTCCACCACAGCATTTTTGATTTCAGAAAATTACTATGATTAAGATCAAAATGGTCTTCAGAGGAAACTTCGGTACATCCCCTTCATAGTGAGCGCAGGGAGATACTGTTTCATAACAATGATGTCTGATAAGACACGCAGGTGTTACTGGATATGTGGCTGACTGCATATTGTTTTGCAATTAAAAATGAAAAAAAAATACAAACACAGACACACGTTGGTATATGTAGTTTACGCGGATTCTCCATAGGCATAATGGTGTAAACTGTATTGCATTTTCTATCCCCTTACCCTTAATCTAGCCCTCACACAAAACCTTCGACATTTTTAGATTTTCAAAACACACACATTTATAAATATATAGATAGAT